>VBSK01000258.1:0-20928 GCA_006112555.1 Tuber indicum | reverse complement strand
CGGTACAAGTATAAATAAATTAGATTAATGTTCTAAGTAATTTCCTTACTTCTATCTTCGCTCCGCTCAGTAGCGAATCTACAGTCATCAGGCCAATCAGAGCCCTTGATTCCTATCTCACGATAGCTTCAAGTCTTTAAGCTTCTATCACGATAGTTGCTTTCCCTCCCTCTACGATCGTTTGAAGAACCCAGGTTCTTCATCTCGCCTATCTACGTTTTTCTCAACTTCTCGCTCGCCTCTTTACGGTCGCTATGGCTAAGCGAGCCTCTCCCCCTCTGCCGCGTCCGCCTTCCGTGCGCTCGTCGGTGGTCTGTCTCGTGCCGTCAAGAAGAACTTCGCCCTGGAGGCCGAAGTCTCTCGCCTTCGGCATCACATCTCTGTCCTCTCTCGCGGCTTCATCGTGCTGAGAAGGAGACGCAGCTTACGGCGCCCTGGACTCTCAGGTCTCTTTCACTAGGGGCTTGGTCTCTACGATGGCGGTGCCGAGGCTCCTACGGTTATTCCTTCGTCGCCTACTCCCTGGTCGCTTGGTTGCTACGGTGGTTACGGTGGGGGATGGGCTGGACCCTGAGATTTCTCAGGGCCTGCCAGAGGAGCTCCCTCGGAGGGTTGTTACGCCGGCGGTTGTTATCCCACCACCACCCCTTGGGGGATGGGTGGGTGGGCCTCCACCTGATTCGTCGGGGGTGTTGGCTAGGCGTCCTTTCTGGTGGGTGGAGGTGGTTAGCTCTGTGGTGGCGCCGGTTGCGGTGGTATCACCCGCTTCGGGGGGGAAGGTGCCTGAGTCCTCTGTGGCTGAGCCCGTGGCTGGTCGGGGAAGCGCCTCTAGTGGCGCCGCCCCTGTGGGGTGGGTGGTGTTGGGCGTGGCCCGTCCACCCCCGACCGTAGACCTGCACCTGGGGATGGGAAGAGGAGGAGAAACAAGAAGCGCCGGGTCAAAGAAGACCAGACCTCACCTGTGCCACTTGTCCCCGGTTCGGATACGTCATCGCCATCGCCGGTACGCACGCGGTTCGCGCCCGGCTCCTACGGACCCCGGCTTGTCTGCTTCGTCGGTGGCGGAGGCTGAGGTGTATCGTCGTGGGTGTCCTTCCTGTGGGGACAACAGTCTGCGATTGACTGGCTTCCGGATGGTGCCCCCTGGGTTATTGCGCTAGTTGCAAGACGCGCCAGATGCTGCCGTCCCGGCCCCCTTGGCTAGGGAGCCCTTGTCCAGTAAGTCGGCTTTCCTTTGGGACTTCGCGCTTGGATTTGGGTGTTTCTTTTGTTTGTGGGATATTGGGAGTGTTTGGCCGTGGCGGTCGGCTGGGGGTATCCCGAGATCATTGAGTGTGGCGCCCGGGTGGGTTTTCTACTGTGGAGGATGGGTTGCGGGGTCATATTCAGATGACGGTAGTGGAAATTTGTTTTTGTACGGGGAACCTGGGGGACTGGTACCTTGCTTAGCTTCCGCAACGCGAGGAGGTCCTGCGGCTTCGGCACTTGGCTTGGTTGGGCCCATACCAGAGGGTCTACGGTGTCGCTTTGGGAGAGACTTTCTTTACTGTTGATGACTTTGTACTTAGTGTTCGTGTTGTGGGCATGGCGCGGGCATGTTTGAGGTTTGGGGTCGGAGGTTTGGATTGTTTGTAGATAGTGGTAGTTACTGGGCGCGCGCTAAGGGGGGGCCCTCCAGCCGCGGGCACGTCGTATGCCGGAGTCGGCGGTACGTGGTTAAATAAATTGATTGAATGTTCTAAGTAATTTCCTTACTTCTATCTTTCGCTCCGCCTCGGTAGCGTTCCATTCACGCCCACGATAGCTTTCTGATCCTCGGATTCTGGGGGAGATATCTGAGTTCGCTCAGTGGTTCCTGGGGTCTTTGGTGTTGAGGTTGTTGTGTGGTGGAGCGTCGTGGTTACTTGTTTTCGCCTCCTCGTTGTTGTTTGATTCTCACGATGATTTCGCTTCGAGCCTCTTCACTTTTGGCGTCTACGAGCCCTCCTTCGGTAAAAAGACTTCGGCTTCTCTGTCTACTCGTCTACTCGCAGAGTTTCGCGTTCGGAGGATGGGGGATTTGAACATTGCTGTGGGGGGAAACACCCGTGTCGTTCTTTGGGCCAGCTCATGTTTCTTGTTGGCTTTAACAGAGTCCTTAGTGTTCACGATACAAAACGCCCTTGGGTTAGACTGATGACCTTCCCAAATATCAACACGTCGTACCGGTCGCATCATTCCGTAAGGGACAGGGGCCTCGCCGGACCCGCCCTTCGTCTACTACTCTCACGATCGGAATCCTACGGTGTCGTTTATCACCGTTCCCTTGTTCTCGGTACAAGCGGCGTTACGGTAGTTCAGTCAGGCGTCACCTCCTCGCCTCTACGTGGGGATGGCTTTGACCCTGAAATCTTTTACCTCCTGGTGCGGGTGAACTTCTGCCCGGGGTGGTGTGGGGCGATTGGTTGCCGGGCCACACTTGGTCTAGTGCAGGGGTCGGTATGGTTACGGATGGTGGTTGGCGGTCACACCCATTGCAAGTGGGGGCTACCTTCTGTTTGTCTCGTTTCCTATCCTGGTACCCGCCCTCTCTGAAGCGTCAGTTTGGGCACCTTTCGTCGGTCTACAGTGTGGCCCTTTGGGGCCCACCTTGGGGGGCCTGCGGGTTCCGTTTTTTCTCTCTCGGCCTGACCGGGTTTTGGTTCGGGCGGCTCGGGACTGTGGCTGTTGCCTTCGGGTGGTGGCCCTTTAGGCTGTGGCCCCGGGTTCGTCCTGGTGGCCACCCTCGTCTGCCGGTGCTGAGGGACGGGGCTCTGTTGGTGTGGCCAAGACCAGCGGCTGCCTGGCGGGGTCAGGTATTGGCCGACCTGTAGCTGTCGGGCTGTTGATCTACCTGAGGGGCTGAGGGGGCTGGATGGGGGCTGCGGTGCCTGGTGTGTGGGGCTCGGGGGGGGCTGGCTTGGAGAGGTGAGGCACCTGCGAGCACCGGTCGTGCCTGCGTCAGGTTGGGCGAGGTCTAACTAAGTGTTTCCAGCTGGCTTGGGCTGTTAAGGTTAAGCTGCTGAGTGCTGTAAAGCTTCCTGTCAGACCGGCTGGCTGATGGCCACCTGTGCGGATAGTGGGTCGCGACCTCTAGGTTGGACTTGTTTGGGTCTTGCGTGCTGGGTTCTGTGGAGCTTGTTTGGTTTCTTTGGTTCGGTTACGGGTACGGCGGGCGGAGGCATGGCACCACGGGTAGGAGATAGGCCCTACTGACCTCCTCGGTCTGTCACCACCTCTATGTATTTCCTTTGTTTATGTTTTTTTGGGGTTGCGGGCAGCGGGTACAGGTCCTCCTCACCATTACGCTCCTCGGAGGCACTTGGCAAAGTGGGTTCATAGGGTCGACGGCCTGGCATGCGGATACGAGCTGTGGACATGCTGGTTGCAGCCTCTCTGCCTTGGTGCCGCCTGTGTTGATAAATTGTTGTTGGTTTTTTACTGTGGGGGAGGGTTTGCGTGACGGTATTCAGACGGGCGGTGGTAGTGGAATTTTGTTTTTTGTACGGGGAACTTGCCTTTGTCGGACACCCTTTCGGCTTTCGGCTTCGGCCTGGGTCCTGCCTGTCGCCTGTGTATCTTGGTATTCGGGGGTTTGCCCCTCGTACTCCTTGTTCAGGGATGATGCGGACTTGCTACAGGGGCTGCGGTTGGTTCCATACTAGAGGGGCTTCGGATGCCGGGGCAAGGAGGACTTTCTTTACCGTTGATGGCTTTGTATTTAGTTTTCGTGTTGTGGGCATGGCGCGGGCATGTTTGAGGTACGGGGCTGGAGGTTTGGTTTGTTCGTAGTTAGTGGTAGGTCCGGTTCGCGTTAACCCTGTGCCGGCAGGGACTTGTCGTATGCCGGAGTCAGCGGTACAAGTATAAATAAATTTGATTGAATGTTCTAAGTAATTTCCTTACTTCTATCTTCGCTCCGCCTCGGTAGCGTTCCATTCGCACCACGATGGTCTTTCGATGCATTTGATTCTGGGGGAGATATCTGAGTTCGCTCAGTAGTTCCTGGGGTCTATGGTGTTGAGGTTCTGTTGTTCGGCGGTTTCGCGTTTGTTGTGGTTACTTGTTTTCGCCTCCTCGTTGTTGCTTGATTCTCACCATGATTTCGCTTCGAGCCTTCTCATCTTTAGCGTCTACGAGCCCTCCTTCGGTAAAAAGACTTCGGCTTCTCTGTCTCTCGGCTACTCGCAGAGTTTCGCGTTCGGAGGATGGGGGATTTGAACATTGCTGTGGGGGGAATCACCCGTGTCGTTCTTTGGGCCAGCTCATGTTTCTTGTTGGGTTTTAACAGAGTCCTTAGTGTTTACGATATAAAACGCCCTTGGGTTAGACTGATGACCTTCCCAAGTATCAACACGTCGTACTGATCGCATCATTCCTTAAGGGACGGGGGCATCGCCGGCCCCGCCCTTCGTCTATCGCCTCTACGGTCGGAATCCTACGATGTTGTTTATCACCGTTCCCTTGGAGTTTACGTCCTTGTGGCATTTACGGTGGTTTGATCAGGTGTCACCTCCTTGCCTCTACGTGCGGATGGCTTTGACCCTGAAACCCTCGCCTCCTAGCGCGGACGGACTTCTGCCCTGGGTGGTGTGGGGTGATTGGTTGCCGGGCCATGCTTGGTCTAGTGTAGGGGTCGGTGTGGTTATGGATGGTAGTTGGCGGTCACACCCATTGCAAGTGGGGCCTACCTTCTGTTTTCTCGTTTTCTATCCTAGTACCCGCCCTCTCTGAAGCGTCAGTTTGGTCACCTTTCGTCAGTCTACAGTGTGGCCCTTTGGGGCCCACCTGGGGGGGCATGCAGGTTCCTTGGTTTCCTTCTCGACCTGACTGGACTTTGGTTCGGGCGGGTTGGGGCTGTGGCCGTTGCCTTTGGGTGGTGGCCCTTTATGTTGTGGCCCCGGGTTCGTCCTGGTGGCCCCCGTCGGCTGTCGGTGCTGGGGGATGGGGCTCTGCTTGTGTGGCCAAAACCAGTGGCTGCCTGGCGGGGTCAGGTATCGGCTGTCCTGCGGCTGTCGGGCGGTTGATCTGCCTGAGGGGCTGAGGGGGCTGGATGGGAGCTGCGGCGCCCGGTACGTGGGGCTTGGGGGGGGCTGACTTGGCGCAGAGAGGCACCTGCAAGCACCGGTCGGGCCTGCGTCAGGTTGGGCGAGGTCTAATTAAGTATTTCTGGCTGGCTAGGGCTATTAAGGTTAAGCTGCTGAGTGCTGCAAAGCTTCTTGTCGGACCGGCTAGCTGATGGCCACCTGTGCGGATAGTGGGTTGCGACCTCTGGGTTGGACTTGTTTGGGTCTTGGGTGCTGGGTTCTGTGGAGCTTGTTTGGTTTCTTTGGTTTGGTTGCGGGTATGGCGGGCTGAGGCATGGCACCACTGGGAGGAGATAGGCCCTACTGACCCCTTTCGGTCTGTCACCACCTCTATGTATTTCCTTTGTTTATTGTGTTTGGTTTGGGATTGCAGGCAGCGGGTACAGGTCCTCCTCACCATTACACTCCTCGGAGGCACTTGGCAAAGTGGGTTCATAGGGTCGATGGCCTGGCATGCGGATGCAAGTTGTGGACATGTTGGTCGCAACCTCTCTGCCTTGGTGCCGCCTGTATTGACAAATTGTTGTTGGTTTTCTACTGTGGGGGAGGGATTGCGGGACAGTGTTTAGACCGGGCGGTATAGGTATTTTGTTTTTGTACGGGGAACCTGCCTTTGTCGGACACTCTATCGGCTTTGTGGCTTCGGCCTGGGTCCTGCCTGTTGCCTGTGTATCTCGGTATTCCGGGGTTTGCCCCTTGTACTCCTTGTTCAGGAATGATGCGGACTTGCTACTTGGGCTGCGGTTGGCTCCATCCCAGAGGGGCTTTGGATGCGGGGGTGGGGAGGACTTTCTTTACCGTTGATAACTTTGTACTTAGTGTTCGTGTTGTGGGCTTGGCACGGGCATGTTCGAGGTACGGGGTCGGAGGTTTGGTTTGTTCGTAGTTAGCGGTAGCTCCGGTTCGCGTTAACCTCGTGCCGGCGGGGACTTGTCGTATGCCGGAGTCGGCAGTACAAGTATAAATAAATTAGAGTGAATGTTCTAAGTAATTTCCTTACTTATTACTTTACGAATAAAACATCTTTACGCTCTTTGTCACTTTTGCATATCCGACACGTTTCTCACGAGCCTACATGAGGCGATGATATCTTAGTTAAGATTTAACAGGCGTTATCCGACGAACGGTGATAACGTAGATCAACGGATCTAAGAACTGTTATATCTACTAAGATTATAACAAAGGAGAGAAGTATCGTTGCCCGTCACTATTAGTTAACCACAAGCTAGGAACGTTACATTACAAAGCGTCACCCAAGCGACGCTCAACGATTCCAACACGGTGAATATAAACCCTCAACCTGAGGGAGAAGACCACGAAAGAGATATCGATCTCACAGAAAACGAAGGAGGACTAGGAAACTTTGAAGAATTCAACAATGCACTTGAGAATGCTTCTCAAGCACCATCAAGAGCAACAAGTCCTATCACACCTGAAAGAAGATTGTCACCCGACGATTCAACAACGGGAACACCCAGACCAAGGAGGATGTCAGGAGCACCACCCGTGGTGCCGCCGGCACAAGGGGATATTGGAATATCCCTAGCCCAAATGCAAGCTATCGTAGCTGCGGTAACAGCAGCTACGCTACCAGTAATTCCGGCAGCACCAGTGGCTCCGGTTCGAACGATGCAACAACCAAAGGTTAAGGCACCACCCAGATATGGGGGGGAACGAAACAAACTACGCAACTTCTTGGTACAACTCGACAACTATTTCGAAGCAGTGGGATGGACTATTGGATATGACCAAGAGAAAATCCTCTACACCTGCACGTTATTGGAAGGAACAGCACTTGCTTGGATACGACCTTATACGGAAGGAACTATTGAAAAACCTTGGCGAAATTGGGACGAATTTCGTACCGAGTTCACCCTACAGTTTGAGGATCTCGACAGAGAACAAGAAGTAAGAAATAAGCTTGAAGTGGCTGAACAAGGAAATCGCGGCATAACCGAATACTGGTACGAGTTCAGACTACTCATGCAAGACCCCAACGTCGATGACAAGATAGCAGGAAGATGGTTCACTCGAGGGTTGAAGAAGATCTATCGCGACGCTATGATCCACATGCCGAAAAAACTGACTTCAGCAACGGAATTAGCAGTCTGGGCGATAGACAAGGAGAACTGGATAAACCAGTGCAAAGCAGGGGAATGAAATTACCACCCACCAGTCACGACCAACAAGACATACGCATCACCAAGGAACCAGGATGGAACCTGGAAAAGACAAGAACAAGACGAAAGAGGGGAACCCATGGAGTTGGACAGTACAAGGAAGAAAGGACGGCCCGACATTCCTCAAGGGGTATACGAACAAAGAAAAAAGGACAACCTTTGTTTCAATTGCGGAATCAAAGGACACGGAATCAAGGATTGCAGAAGGCCAAGATCGAATGGAAATGGAAGACAGACGAAGAAACCTTTCACCACGCAAAGATTTCAACAATTTCCGAAAAGAACGAATCTGAGAGAGATATCCATGGACGAAGGAGATGACCAATCAGAAAAAGACGACGATCCCCAGCAATAGATGGTCTGAGGGACAAGGATCAATCGAAACCCGTCAAGTTATCCAATACATACGCGGCACTGCAATCGGAATCAATGGAAACACACGGAGACCAGTTAATGGTCAAAACGAAGCTACAAGTCAACCAGCAAGATACGATTGAGATATACGCGATGATAGACTCAGGAGCAACGGAGGACTTCATCGACAAAGGAATTTGTGACAAACACAGAATCAAAGCGAAGAACACGAATAAGAAAAGGACGATTTACCTGGCAGATGGGAATTCGAGTGCAATGGGAGCTATCACCCATATCGCACAAGTACCTATGGAAATTGGAAACCATAGGGAAATGGCAACCTTCCAATTGGCAAATCTCAAAAACCACGATATAGTGCTAGGGATGCCCTGGCTCAAGAAGCACAACCCGGACATGGATTGGACGCAGAATAAGGTTACCTTCGCAAGCGGATTATGTGAGAAGGAATGCCTACAAGACCCGCCAGTCATGTACGGAACCCCAGAAGTCGAAGTCGAATACAAAAGCCTCAAGGCAAGATATGAAGAGGCCAAGATATCTGTCAACGGACAAAAAAAGAAGAAGAACAAGAATCAAGGAAGTCTTGTCAAGAAGATGGACCCAGAGGCTCGGATACCTCTTAGAGGGTCAACAAAGGCTGCAGGACACAACCTGTATGCACACAAAGACACCACGATACCAGCAAAAGAACAAGCCACGATACGAACAGGAATAGCCATTGGACTAGCGGACGGCACCTATGGACAGATCGCACCACGGAGTGGACTATGGGTGAAGCACAAACTAATAGTCAACGCCGGGGTAATCGATGCCGACTATACTGGTGAGATAAAGGTGGTCTTGGCCAACCTGAATCATAAGGAGTATAAGATCTCGAAAGGAGATCGAATTGCACAATTGATCATCGAAAAGATCAACGACGATGAACTCCAAGAGGTTAACAACCTCGATAACACGACAAGTGGAAATCAAGGTTTTGGGTCAACGGACCAATACGAGCCTACCAAGAGCCAACAAGACAAGATTCAGATATGCGAAATAACAGCAGAAGAGTTCCGCGAAGAATATAAGGAAGGAGCGTACACTGGCATGCTCCGATGGAACTTCACCACGAAAGACCTAGAATGGGCCAAGATCAACATCAGCACAGAACTGGCCATACGAGACAAACAACAACGAAAGCAACAAGACTGGAGGGATACTATACCCAAACAGTATCAGAAGTTCCACGATCTGTTCAAAGAAGACAACGCGACAGAACTACCCCCGCATCGACACGGGGTAGACCTGGCGATCGATCTCGAATTAGACAAAGACGGAAAACGAACACAACGTATACCATGGAAAAGGGTATACGCACTCAGCGAACAGGAGTTAGAAGAGTTAAGACAATACATCGAAACCAATCTGGATCGAGGATGGATTCGAGAAACGAAGGAAGCATGGAGATCACCCATAATGTTTGTCAAAAAGAAAGATGGGAAACTAAGACTATGCGTGGATTACCGAGCACTCAATTTACTTACAAAGAAGGATCGATACCCACTTCCCCTGATAGGGGAAGCCTTGGATCGACTAAGAACGGCACAATACTTCACCAAACTCGACATCAAGGACGCATACCACAATGTCAGGATCAAGAAGGGAGACGAATGGAAAACAACCTTCGCATCCAAATACGGGATGTATGAATACCTGGTTATGCCTTTTGGGCTAACCAATGCACCTGCGGCGTTTCAACGATGGATCAACCAAGTGTTCAGCCAGTTCCTCGACAGATGCTGCATTGTCTACCTAGACGATGTACTCGTCTACTACGATAACCTGGAACAAGACATCCGAGACGTCAGCGAGGTGATGGAAAGCATCCAAGAATCTGGGATGAAAATCAAGCCAACAAAATGCGAATTCCATAAGGAAGAAACGGAATACCTAAGATTCATCATCAACAGACCAGGAGTCAAAGTGGACCCAGTCAAGACAAACGCCATATGGAAATGGAAACCACCAGGAACGAGAAAAGATGTCCAAGGTTTTATTAGATTCTGCAACTTCTATAGAAGGTTTATAGAAGAGTTCAGCAGGATTGCCAAACCCCTCTACAACCTAACAAAAAAAGAAGCCAAATGGAGATGGAAGGAACACGAACAAAAGGCATTCGACGGTATCAGAAAGCAACTTACGAGCGCCCCATTACTAGTTCGCTACGACCCCGATGGAGAACTAGTAATCGAAACAGACGCCACGAAATACGTCTGTTCTGGGATACTCTCACAGAAATGCGAAGACGAAAGGTGGAAACCAGTCGCCTACCGGTCAAAGAAAATGACACCCACCGAATGCAACTACGACGTTCACGACAAAGAACTATTAGCAATCGTTCAAGCAATGAAGGAATGGAGACGATACGTTTCCGACACGAAAGGTGTTATGAAAGTACTATCAGACCACAAAAAGCTAGTACCGTTCATGAAGGACAAGGTACTAAACGATCGGCAACTACGATGGATGGAACAATTAAGTCAGTTCAAGTTTCAAATCTAATATCGACCTGGCAAAGAAGGGGGCAAACTGGATGCTCTCACAAGGATATCGAGCGACAGACCACAAGACAATAATGACGAAAGGATTACCAGAAAAATCTAAACGTTACTACCAGTCGACCGATATTTTAAGAAAGACAAAATCAAAGCGATGGAGATGGTTGAAATTACGACAGAAGACGAAGGAAGAATACAGGGAGCAAGCAAAGAAGATGGAACTATCCAAGTGATAAAGAAAGCATTGGATGAGGGAAAAAAGAAAATGAAGGGGATAGCACTGGGTTTATGCCAGTGGAAAGAAAATCAACTATGGTACGACGGAAAACAATGGATTCCGGAAGAAGAAGAGATAAGAACGGAAATCATATGACAACATCACGATTCACGAATATCGGGACATGGACGAACGGCTAAAACAACCGAACCCATCACGAGGTCATTCTATTGGCCTAGACTGCGCGAGGACGTCAAGAGATACGTCAAGAATTGCAATATATGCCAAAGGACGAAAACAGCCAAACATGCGCCGTATGGATTACTCAAATCAAACGAAGTCCCGGAAAAACTATGAGAAATGATAACCATGGATTTATTACCGACCTTCTGAATTCGGAAGGAAGGAACGCCATTTTGGTTGTGGCAGATCGCCTGACCAAAATGAGTCACTTTGTTCCGGTAAAAAAGGGATATGACAACGGCAACGTTCATCCGAACGATGTTCCACAAAATCTTTAGATTACATGACTACCAAAAAATATCATCACGGATCGAGGATCACTATTCACATCCGGAGCATGGAAAAAGGCAACGGGAGAAATGGGAATCTGGAACAGGCTCAGCACTGCCTTCCACCCACAAACGGACGGACAGACCGAGCAGGTAAACGGGATATTGGAACAGTATCTTCGCGCATACATCAATTATCAACAAGATAATTGGAGGGAACTACTTCCGATGGCGGAGTTTGCATATAACAATAGCAAACAGGAGATGATTGGCACGACACCATTCTTTGCCAATTATGGACAACATCCGAGAAGTCAGGCCACAAATCATACGAGCGGGTAGAATGATAACAGATAAGACGGAGATGAGTCAACTGCACGACCCATTACGATACGAAATGGATTATGCACAACAACGACAGAAAGAACAATACGATAAGCACCGAAGACCCGATCCGAACCTACAAACAGGAGATATGGTGTGGCTGTTACCACGCAACATCAAGACCACGAGACCATCCAAGAGATTCGATTACAAGAAAATCGGGCCATTTCGGATATTGGAAAGAATTGGGAATTGAGCATATAAGCTCGATCTCCCTCCCTCGACAAGAATACACAACACATTCCACATCTCACTCCTCGAAATCTACAACGATAACAAGTTTTCCTCACAAAAGATAACTCCTCCTCCTCCGCTAGAAATAACGGAGAATCCGAATACAAACTTGACGAGATAGTCGATTCACGCTTGCGCTACGGAAAGCTCCATTACCGTGCCAAGTGGACCGGTTATTCTGCCGAACACGATAAGACCTGTTATCCAGCAAGTAACTTCACCAACACTTAAGATGCCATTGAACTCTTCCACCGAAGCTATCCCGACAAGCACCACCGGGATAACGATCACCATCAAACCAAAGAACGAAGAAGGCGCTAAGTTGCCTATGAAACCCCATGAGGGCTGGGACGACTGCTCGCGCACAGTCACTCTGACCAGCCTCGAATACTCATATATGGGGCCGACCGATAAAGAACTCGCAAGACACGAGGAAGAAGCTCGAAAGAATGCAGAGCACAATGTCATGAGTTCGACGGTGTGCTACGACGACGGTTTTCCCGTACATCTAAGGGACAAGGAAGGTAGTGGGTGGTTCCCGCGAGCCTACAAGAAGGGAGGGCCAAGGCCCGACCACGCTGCAAAACTATGGACTGAATGCTATCGCATTCAGTGCCAGGCACATAAAGCAGCGAAAATCGAAGCAGGATACCATCCGAAGAGGGATGGAAGCAGGAGGCCACTCGGGAAGAAAATGGCCTGGGACCACTGCAAGGCCATGGGGACATGGCCTGCGGAGAGGAGAGCCCAAAACTCCCCTGCTGAAACCGAGCCCCACTACGAAAGCCTACAAAGGCAAATCTCGGGACTACGAAGCCAACTTGGTACGGCCGAAGCCACAATTTCGGCACACGAACAAACGATCGCCCAACAGCAGCGGACGATCGAAACGGCCAACCTCAAGCTCGAAGTAGTGAGGACGAGGGCCAGGGAATGGGAATCGAAGTTTCACAGACTTCGATGGTCCGTCCGGACGTACGGACGGGACCTGGTAAAGATGAGGGATAGCAGATAGAAGCCAGATGGGACTCAGGCTTAAGGAGCGGGGAGCTAACGTCACGGATGTGACAGGTAGCTCAGGATTTCGCACATGACTCGACTAGGAGTCATGGGTTTTGCGCATATGATGCGCTTGAGTCATATGACCTGTTTATGTTATGATATGTTATGTTTCGCACATGACTCGATTATGAGTCATAGGTTTCACGCATATGACTCATTTGAGTCATATGACTTGTTTATGTTATGATTTGTTATGTTTCGCACATGACTCTATTATGAGTCATGGGTCTCGCGCGTATGACTCATTTGAGTCATATGACTTGTTTATGTTATGATTTGTTATGTTTCGCACATGACTCGATTATGAGTCATGGGATCTCGCGCGTATGACTCATTTGAGTCATATGACTTTGGTAAGGCTTTTCACGAGGCTCACACTTGTGAGTCATCAGGGTTAGGGTTGGCGGAAGAGTACTATATAAGGAGGTCGATACGACCGAGGAAGATAGGCTCTTCACGCTTTGTTCTAAGTAATTTCCTTACTTCTATCTTCGCTCCGCCTCGGTAGCGAGCTTCAACCTCACGCAACGCATTTCGCCTACTCACGATAACTTCATCGATACGATCCATCGTTTCTATCTTCGTTTGTCGGGCGGTTGGTGATAGAATAGTTGTTCTCGCTTGAGAAGGTGTTCCAGAGGGAGATATCCGTGGTTGATCCCGGTAGTCTCTGGACACAGGCTTGAGTGAGGATGGCGACTTCGTCCGCCTCCTCCTCCACGGACTCTGTCCCCAACTCGCGGATGTCGTCCCCCGTTCGGATCGACTCCAACCCCTCCTCCTCGCTTGAGACGGCTCGCGTCGCCTTGTCTCTCGCGCCCGTTTCTGAGGCTGTCCGTGGCCTCATTCCTACAACTACACGGTCGTACGCTGCGCCTGGCGGGGATTACAATTTTCTGTCCTTCGCCCACGAACATGGCTGCCCCAACGCGGTAAACCCGGCGTTGGATGATTTGGTGAGGGGGTCGGTTGCTGCAACCGCCCTTGTCACGATGAAAGAGGTGGAGTCTTTTGTGAAGGGTTGCCTATTTGGGAAGGGTTGCCCAGCCACATGTGGCTTGGACAACGCCTCTACCACGGGCCTCTTCAATCGGTTTAACTCCGATCACGGTTCGGTGTACACACCAACCGTGCCCACCCCCTCTCCCCCCACCGACTCGCAGGTTATCATCCCGGAGTCATCCCTCCTCCCGCCGGCCAAGCAAGGCTCGACCACTGCCACGGTTGAGGCCAGCTCATGGTCCACCTCTCCTTCCGCCCATCGAGCGGCGTTCGATAAGATAGTGGCTCGGGATCGCGCTAAGCGAGCCTCCACTGCCTCCACCCCCTCTTTCCTGTCTGGGCTGTCTTCTGGTGAAAAAGCCCTTTACACCACCGGGAAGTTCAAGTTGGACGACCCTGCCGATGAGGACTATGCCCCCCCGGCAAAGGGAACGCTCCGTCGTGCCCGCTCCTCCTCCCCGCGCAAGCGTGCCGCCCCGGCCCCCAGTCCCTTCTTTGAGCCCCGGTTCATGAAGGCGATTGATGTTGAGGAGGGTCGGAAGAAACAGATTGTCCCGGATGAGGAATTTTCCCATCTCCTGGATACCCACCGGAAGCGCCTGGCCCCCCTGTGCTAGTTCCTTCCACTATTGAGGATTCCCCCCCCTCGTCCCCCCCTTTGCTAATCACCCAGGAAGTGGTACCCTCGGCAGAGGTTATTGTTCGGGACACACCTATGGCTCTGGAGGAAGGACGGAACTCGGAAGCGACCGGTCTGGGCGACAGCATTCACGCCCCCAGTCTTCCGGGACGCCTGTCCCTGGCTCGTCCCCCCCTGACTACGATTCTCTCCCCCTACGTCGCCTGGGGGTATTTTGGAAGGGTCACTGGGTATCCCCCGGAGCACGGGCACTCCCTTGGAGGTGCCGCTACCGGAGACCCAGCCCGAGGATGCTGATACGGCCATGGCTAGGGCTGACCAGATTATGGCCGAGGTGGATGAGATGATGGCGGCTGGTAAGTCCCCCTCCCCCGCTCCCAGGTCTGGCAGTATTGTGGGGTCCATGTTGGAAGGCCTTGAGGATATCCGGTCCGGGAACACCCAGCCCCTCTTGTCACCTCTTCCCAGCGTGGACGGGTCCGAGGAACCCGACACAGTGGAGGATGTCCGGACCTGGATGAAAGACGAGATCGTGGAAACGGTCCCCATTATGTGGGTGGGACGTCGGTTCCATCGCTTGGAAAATGCGGTTCGGACCTTGACGGATATAGTCGGCCGGCAGGAGGAGGAAATTGCCGCCTTGAAAGGTAGGTTGGCCCCCCGCCGTCGTTCCCCCTCTGTGACTCCTGAGTCCTCAGGGACTACCCCCATCCCCCGCTCCTCATCAGAGGGGTCTACTGAAGTCCCTACCAAGGGCCAGGGTGCTGCTCCAACGGCTCCTGCTACTAAAACATCCTTCGTGGACATGGTGAAGAAGATGGCATACGTGCCCAAACTCGCCGTTCCGCCGAAGGACAAGACGGTACCGGTCCGGCCCACTTCGGCGGCCCCCTCCCACAGCACCAGCAGTGGCAGCTCTTCCAGTGACGGGGGGGTAGTCCTGAAGGTAGGAAAAACTGCGGAGGGAAAGAGGGTGAGCTTTGACGATGAGGAGGAGGAGAAGGAGAAGGAGGATGGAAAGAAGAAGGAGAGAAAGAGAGGTAGGCGCCTGAGTGGTGCTGCCAGGAGGAGAAGAAAGATGGCGGCTCAGGCCGGCCAGGAAACCTCGGCGACCCCGGCCAAGACTCAGGGGAAGACTGCTACTGACGGACAGGCCACACCCCCCGCTGCTGCCGTCCCAGTACCCACGGTGCAAACCCTTTCATCGGGGCCAGGCGCCATCAGGAGGATCTACAATGTGGTGCCAAACCTGATCCCTCGCGACGGCCCTCCTCGCAGCGCCAGTCAGCAGGGGCCACCACCAAAGCCGGCTCCACCCCAGTCCTCGCCTACCCCGGATGCTAGGGGAAGGCACATTACAATGCGGTTTGCCACCCGCAAAGAAGTGGCCCTGCCGGAGGGCGTGACGATGGAGGCCATCCGGAATCGTATCAACGTCACCTTGTCCAACTCGCCGAAAATTAGGGGCACCTGCCCTTACGTTCGTGCTGGGCATATCCGAAACGAGATTGGGTGTATCTTCCTCACCCTGGCGGCCCACTCTGCCGCTGAACTTGGAAACCGTCTTGACAAGGCCCGGTTGGCGCTGTTGAAGGAACTTTCACTCCCGGAATTTGTTTTCCAGAAGGATGTGAAGAAGGTGAAGATCATGGTGACGGGTGTCCCCCTTTCGGACACTGGCCGTGGCTCCATCTGGAAGGTTGACGGGTGGATTGGGGAGCAGGCCTCGGATGGCTTACGCACTGACTTGGAGCTAGGTAATCCCGGCATCGTCACTGTGTCCCGCCCGACATAATGGGGTCCATTCATGCCATGAGGCAAGCTAACGCCGTGTCTTGCGGTATTCGCTTTGTGGTGGAAGAGAACGAGGCGGCTAAGGCTGCTCTGGAGGCTGGGAGGATCTTCCTTCGGGGAGGTACCCGGAATGTTAGGGTGTTTACCGAACACCGCACGGCGAAGGTTTGCGGTAAGTGTTTGCAGGTGGGCCACTTTCAGGCCACCTGTGCCCTCCCTTCCGGTGTCGATTTTGTTACGGGGAGCACCTGTCCCGGGAGCACATGTGTAAGGCTTTAGGGTGCCCCGGGGGCGTGGGGGAGGCATGTGGGCACACCCGCAGGATGTGTTGGTTGTGCGACAGGACCGATCACTTTGCTGGATATGAGAAGTGTCCTGCCTTGAGAACTGACTCTAGGACTCCCGTGTCGTCCCCACCCGCGACGACGGCGGCCGATGCCGCGGCCTCATCGCCCGAAGTGCCAGTCGCTGGAAAGAAGGGACCTGGGGGGAGGGACGGCCACGACGCCGGAGCAGGGGACGGTCGCCAACTCCCAGGGTGGTGGAGGTGAGTAGTGATGAGGAAGAGGAGGATGTTCCGCGGGAGAAGTCCGCCAAGGCTAAGGGTAAGGAGCCTGAACGACCCCCTCCTTCCCCCTCCCCCAAGCGCGGTATTTTGAAGAAGAAACCCGTTCCCAAAAAGGGCGATGCTATGTGGTTCGCCCTGGACTCTGAGGGTTTTTTAAGTGACTCCGGCCCCTGTGGCCCGAGCGGATCTGTCGAAGCCCCTTTTAATGCGTATCACGGCGATAGCATTAAATGTGGGGAGGAGTGGCAGGAATCGGGCGCTGGCGTTTGATTTGTTTTCCTTTGTTGATTTATTTTTTGTTTTGGAGCCTCCGGTTGATTCGGAGGGACAGCATGTGCCGGTGGAGGTTGATGGTTGGGATTTGTTTTCCTTTGTTGTTGGATCGGGGGTGGAGGTGTTTGTCCGCTCGCATTTGTGCGGGTTGTTTGATGTTGTTGGGCATGGGGGTGCTTGTGCCCAGGTTGGGTTTTGGGAGAAGGGTGAGAAGAGGGTGCTTGCAGGCGTCTACATCCCACCTACACACACCAAGGCCGAATATCAGTCAGGGCTGAGGGACGTCGGGGAACCGGATATCGCGTTTGGTGATTTCAATGCCAGGCATCGAGACTGGGACCCATGGGCGGAGGTGGCCAGACAGGAACACTGCGGACGATGGTTGCGGGAATGGATGGCACCTCGGTTGCTGAACATGGCTCAGCCTGACCGACCGACTTTCCGCGACATATCAATGATAGACCTCTGCTTATACCGACGGCCATACCTACAGCACAAGTACCTTGATGTAGTGGGCTGCGAGCATGCCGCCCAGACTATTCGGCTCCATGTGGACCTACCTGAAAATCTCATGAGAAGGAGGCCTGCTTGGAAGAAGGCGGTATGGGGGAAGGTTGGGAAAGAACTGGACACCCTGAAAGAGGTGGATGATGAGCAGCTGTGGAGAGGAGTAAGAAGTGTGGTGGACGCACTCCCACGGGCTTCCGTTGGCAGAAGTCGGTGCGAGTGGTGGACACCTGAGTTGGAAAGGATGAAGTTGGATGTGGCCCGGCTGAAGAGATACTCCAAACGCACGGCGGAGCGGACGGAGGACTTTAGGCTGGCAAGGTGTGTTTACCGGGCTTGCCTGTTGAGGGCTCGGTTCGACCACATTAGGACCAAACTGGCGGAAAGCAAGGACCCCGACGTCTTCAGGCTGGCAAGAAAGTTGGAGGCTAAGCGCACGTTGCCCTCGATGGTGCGGTCCGATGGCTCATTGGCTACCACGCACGCCGAGATCAGCGACCTGATTGCACAACAGCTTGATCCTGGTAATCCCGCCCGGTGGACTGAAAGTGTGATTGAGATGGACAGTGCCCAAGAAATGGAAACGGCGCTGGCAAGATCTCCCACGAACACGGGCCCCGGCGAAGATGATATCGGCTATCCCTTCCTAAGGTTTTGGAAGAGGAGGGATGCCACGACATTGCGACGCCTCGTTGACTGTGGGCTGCGACATGACATTCCGGACTGGCATAGGGCTGAGGTGGTGCTCATACCCAAGCTCGACAAGCCGCGGTATGATGTTGTCAAATCCTGGCGCATGATACACCTACTCCCGACCACGGCTAAGGTGGCGGAGAGGGTGGTGCTGCTCCGGCTAGCCGCCTGTCTGGACCTTGGCGAAACACAGTTCGGCTCCCGTAGGAGGCGGGGGGTCCATGATGCCATGGCGGTCGTTCAGGAATTCCTGCGCCATAATGAGGGATACAAGCGTCTGATCTTGTCAATGGACGTGGAGGGAGGGTTCGATAACATCGACGTCGGCCTCCTGTCTGATTTCCTGGTGGCCCGGGGGTGCCCTCCCAACCTGTGTCAGTGGGTTCGGAGGTGGACAGGCTGTCGGTCTATTCGCTTCCGGTTCAATGGATGTGTTTCCCGGGTTTACCATGTTAGTAAGGGGGTCCCCCAGGGGTCGCCACTTTCCCCCTTTCTGTTCGGCGCCTATGTGGCTGATGTTTTCACACCACGGATGCGTTACTCCCCTGGTGTCCGACATTTGGTGGCCTCGTATGTTGATGACGGGGTTATCATGGTTGCAGCTGACTCCTTTGATGCTGCCCGATACCATGCTGGGGAATTGTTGCGTGACTGTGACCGTTTGCGCGGGACAGAGGAATGGGGTTTAGTGCGTTGAAGACGCAGTGGATTGGGTTTGGTGATAGGGCGTGGGAAGGAATGGAGTTGTTGGGAGAAATGGTGTTGCCATCTGAGGACCTGCGGGTTCTTGGATATAGGTTCAATGTATTTCTTAACTTTTCTTCTCATGTACGTTATTGGTTGGATAGGGGGGTTGGTGTGAGGAGGAGGATTGCGGCGCTGGGAAGGAGGTTTGGGAGTGTTGGGGGGTTGGGGGCGTGGGAGACTTACCGTTTGGTGCAGGCAGCCTACCTTCCGACCGTCTACTACGGACTTGAGTTTGTAACCGACTACCCGTCGTATGTGAAGCAGATTCAGGTCCACGTCAACGATTGCCTCCGCTCAGTTTCCGGACTCCCATGAAGCTGGCCAACAACATTTTGCTAGCTGAGTATGGGGTGACGCCTGTCGCTATTCAGGGCAGGTACCTACAGCGGAGGTGCTACAGCCGGTTCATCAATTACCGATATTGCGAGGACCATCCTTGGTTCGGGCAGATCAGGCTGGACTGGAAGGAGGAGGGTATGGTGGCCCACCGACAGCATTCGGACGAGGTGCTTCCTACCGTCCCACGGTTACGATCGGGAAAGGGAAGAAAACCGTGGCCCTCAGACACGCCGGGGAAGTCAAGGAGCTCAGTGGCGGCTCGGATCTGGTGGTGTACACTGACGGGTCCAAGATGGCCGAGGGTGCTGGTGTCGCTGGGCCGCGTTCGCACGGGGGCTTCACTTAGGATAGGGGGGTGTTCGGTGCCACTGTCCTGGAGCATCGTCGAATGCGAACTGTTTGCCGTTGTCTGTGCCTGCGAGAGGTCAGTGGTTTTTATGTGAGGGACGGGGGGGTACATGTGTTTTTGGATTGCGTCCCGCGCCTGCTTCTGATTGAGAACATGTTACCCGAGGGGGACTCGGCTGAGATGTGGGAAGTCATGGCACCTTTGATGGAGGCTGTACGCCCACGCTTTGGCTGGGTTCCGGGACAATGGGCATCCAGGGCAACGAGCTGGTCGACAGGAAGGCCAAGGAGAGTACACGCCTACCGCTGCAGCCATTCCGGTGGGAAGGGGTAAGCTTTGGTATAGGGCACGCTGCGTTGGCTCGTGAGCAAGAAAGGAGGATGGGAGGCCTGGCATGTCAATGAAGGCCATGGGTACTATGCTCGTGGGCCTAAGGCTCCCAGACACCTTCGCGGGCTGACAAGGATGGATTCCTATGTGTTGACTAGGATTCGCTAGACTCCCGGGTACCGGCCTGGTTGGACATGACGGGTGTGAAGGACGCGAGGAGAGACATCATTGGACTTCTTGCCAACGGTACAGGGAAACGGCCGGCGATGGAGGACTTGTTCAAGGACTCGGCGCGCGGGGTGGAAGGACTGGTGGTTGGAACACGGGTGGCTGGGACTAGGGATCCCCCGTCATATTAAGGAGGTGGACGGGGAGTTAGTGGTTGCGGGTAACCCGTTTGATGGTACACTGACGGTGGAGAGGGACGGGAGACGAGTGTGCATAGGGACGCCGGATACCTGTTTGCGGTGCGAGAAGAAACATCCTGGGGGGGGGAGTGCGTGCTTCCGAGCAAGCATCTTCCCACCAAGTGGTTCTTTCTTCCGGAACTCGGTCGCCACGCGATGTCCGAGTTGCAACATGGCGATTACCTACAAAGGCACTTCCACACGGCCTCCTTCTCTGCTCACTTCGATAACAAACCGGGCTGCCTCTCTGCGAGCCTTGACCGTTTTTGGCAGCGGCACCGGCGTGACTGGGACGATCTTGCGCTTTCCTTACGGACGGCCGTCGTACTCAAGTGGGCTGGGCTGTTCGGGTTTATCGAACTGGAACGGTGCCCTTTTGCGACCAGCGGCGGATTGCTGGGGAGGTTAATAGGATGGGGGAGCACTATCGGAAGAAGCGTGGATGTTGGGACAGACTGTATGTTTCCTTTGTTGAGTATTGACGAGATGTGTTGGGGGCGGAGTAGTTAGTTAGTTGTGTTTGGTATGTTGTTGGTGGATGGGTCGCGGAAGGGAAGACGCGTTAATCCGGGATGTCGCTAGTCGACATGAGCGCCCTTGAGCCCTTTGGGTAGTGATTATTGGATTTATGTTTAGGTGGAGCGGTTGCGGGACGGGATCGCGCCCGTGG
>VBSK01000257.1:0-21121 GCA_006112555.1 Tuber indicum | reverse complement strand
AAAAAAATCTTAGTACGCAAAATATTCACCAATGAAAAGTATTCAGCTCATCCTGCCGGCATCTGACTGAATGTCCCTCATGTTGACAGTGCGTTTTAGGTGATGGGAGTGTGGATGGCGGAGATCTGGGGTGTTCGGGTGGCCAGGGATTGTCTGGGGAAGGAGCTAACCACAGTTGGCGCAACGGGGAGGGAGGGCCAGATGGCTGTTTTACGAATGAAGGGAGGGTGGCAGTCTGGCTGTCCTGGCACCATCGTACTGTGGACACAGGCAGCCCTCGCCTACCTCCTCTCGGGTACCCTGCTAACCAGGCATCTCTCTCAGAACACCCATAGGGATCTTGTGCCCTTCTAGCTCAGAGGGCCCCGAAGACCCAGGGAATTTAGCTCTCCCGATCCTGAATTAACAGATCGGAGCTTTCCAATATGAGGGAACCAACAGAATGGAGTTCTCAGTGGTGTTGGGCGCGAATGTTAGGCGGAAGCCGACTCTGATTTATTGTCGAGAAGACTTAGGCCTGAATCTTTCGTAATAGACGGAGATTTGTCTAGGAAGGCTCGGGGTCGTCCTTTTCGTTTATGACTACTAAGAACTCGCTTAATCGATAAGGGAAATAATTTTATAAAGATTCGTAGGTAAAACAATGTTATATTGTTAAGGTCTCTTCTCCGTTGCTTGATGATGTCTAAAAGCTTGGGAGGCACTTCGATATTTATATCCCGCGTCTGAGTGTTCGCGGACTACATCTAATCCTCCTATAACTAAGTACCTATCCAAGGTTGTACGCTAACGTCTCATAGTCTTAACAAGTGCGAACACTGTTTGACCCTGAACTTTCACACACCATCTTCGTTCTCATAAATTCTTTTTCCGTCTAGTCGTAGGATGCGACATTATCCTCGAATGACCGGTCTTCGATTTATAGAGACGAGTAGACTTCTGTCTGAAACTTCAGTCGACTTGACTATCGTTCCAGTAGTCTCTTCCGATTTCACATAGTGGCCAACGTATGTGTCGGGTACCTATGCATAATGCAGGTCGCGTAGACGGTGTGCCAACACTCTTAGTCTACCGCCTATTAGGTCTTCTGAGTCTGAGCAGCTTCCCCTCGGTCCGCCTCGCCTCAAAGAGAATCACCTCTCGAGGGATCCTGTTTCCAGGACCAACCAACATACAGCGGCCTTCAGATAGGTATTGGTGTCATATCTAACTCCTATGGCCTCTGGGGCTCTGTAGGAGCAGTTGCGGATTCTCGAACCGAAAACGTCCCGTCACTTTCGGCCCGTAGTTAGGATGCCTAACTTTGAAGCCTAGTAACTCAATGCGCCTCCGACGGATTTCCTCCGTTCCACTTCTCAGAGGTACCCAGAGGTGCCCTCTTATATATCCTGCGAACAGCTTCCGGTCGGACGGACGGCAGCGACGTATATGGTGTTATGAAGTGGGCTTCATTGAAGTGACATTTTAGTCATAGGACGCAACTCTTCGAAATCTCGCTAAGGACGTGCGGGCCTCACAACGGGGCCGGAGGGGGGTGTTAGGCTCGCGATAAATGAGGGTCTGTGCGCAGTTACCCTACCGAGAGGTCTGTGCATTTTCTATATGCCTAACATGAGCTCCCTCCTACAAGGTTTCGTCTCGAACACCTTCTTAGTATTATCTATTTAACAAATTTCCTTTTAAGACCCGATGTGGTCAGGGTAAAAAACCTTCCGGCGTTTGCTTGTCCACCGTAGGAAAACCTTTTCCTCATCGTCTTACTTCTTCCTGTCCTGGCATCTCCGGGTTGTCGCGATGAAATTCTTCGACTACTTCTTCGGCATTTTCCATGCCTGTAGCGGGTTCCCAAGTATTTTCGTCTTCCGCACAACCCTGCCATTTCACAAAGTACCACAGCTCCCGTACCTGCCGGTAACGATTGCTGATTCTTTTCCTATACGTCCGTATTTCGCTACGGACGATTTTCTCTATCTCCCATTGCAAGTCCCCTTCAACCTCTTCTGGTTCTCTGGGAGGTTGTCTGCGATCTGGATGAACCGATTCTCGATATGGTTCGAGCAGGGATACATGGAAGACAGGGTGAATATTCCATCGGTCGGAAATGTTTAGTTTAAACGCTCGGTTGCCTCTTTTTTCCAATATTTGGAACGGCCCATAGAGTTTGGGTGCTAACTTTTTCGACTTCCGTCTAGTCCGTATGTTTTTTGCGTTTAACATAACTTTGTCGCCAATTTTAAACTCAGGTTGTTTTTTGGCTTTCCGATCGTAGTATTTTGTCATTCCTTCCCGTGTCTTTTCAAGCGAGCTTTTCGCTTGTTCGTGTATCGTCTTAATCCAGTTCGCGTATAGGGAAGCGCCGGGGTTTTGAACTTCACGTTCTTTCATCCACTCAGTTTGAGGGTGGAACCCATAGTTCGCGTAAAAGGGGGACATTCCGTGAGCGTTGGTTGCAGAATTGTTATATGCATGTTCTGCTAACGGCAGTAACTGATACCAGTCATCTTGGTCATAGTTAATAAAACTTCGGAGATATCCTTCCAGCACTTGGTTGGTTCTCTCTGTCTGTCCATCCGTCTGTGGATGATATGCCGTCGACATTCGTCGTTTTATCTCCAACGCCTTGCACAATGATTCCCAAAACTCGCCAGCGAACTTAGAGTCCATATCCGAAATGATCTCCGTCGGTAAGCCGTGTAGCTTCCAAACCTCCCTTAAGAACGTATTTGCGACATCCTTTGCCGTAGCCGTAGTCTGTAGTCCAAGAAAGTGTGCCATTTTTGTAAACCGGTCAACAACTACCATGATTTGTGTACAACCTTGTGACTCTGGTAGTTGGGTGATGAAGTCTACTGATATCGACGACCATGCTGTGAACGGCGTCTGCAGCGGTTGTAACAGTCCGTATTTCGCATGTCGGGGTGACTTGTTGTGTTGACATTCATCACAGGACCGCACGTAGTCGTTGATCCATTCGGCTAGCCCTTTCCAATAAAAATCTCTCATGATGATTTCTAGGGTTTTTTCTTGTCCGAAGTGTCCGGCTATCTTTGCGTCATGGCATCCCTCGGCTATCTTGGTGTACAATGCTTGGTTGTCTGGGACGAATAGACGATTCTTATAGTATAGAAGGTCGTCGATCAGTGTCCAGTTCTTAGGGAATTCTTTTCCTTCATTTCGGAGCTTTGATAAGTCCTCGCGTCGTTTCAGCCAGTCTCTATCCGATAGCGTTGCCTCAAGAAGTTGTCCAAGGAACTCGGGGTTAAACTTCTTCATTGTCTTTTGTTTTAGCATGGCCGTTGATATTAGTATTTTCTCTGGTACTTCTTCAATGTCGTACCAGGACAAATTTTCGGCTGCCGATGCTTCTAGCTGACATATGATGGGTTCTTGTTCCTTTATTATTAGACTTCTTGTAGCGATGTCGGTGCTTCCGAAACCTTGGGCTCCTCTTTCAGTCTCGTCTAGCTTATCGACCTCCATTAAATCGGATGTGTCGATTTTTTCCACTATGAGTTGAGCCATTCTGTCTCCTTCTCGGATTTGGCAATCAACATCCTTGTGATTATATAGCAAGACTTTGAGTTCTCCCGTATAGTCGGCGTCTATTGTCCCTGCGCCGACCGAAATTCCGGAACGTACTGCCAGCCCACTACGAGCCGCTACTCGTCCATATGTCCCTGCTGGTAGGCTTATTGCTATTCCAGTATCGAGTAGCGCTTGTCCTCGTCTAGGGATAATGGCGTCGCTTATGGCGTAGAGGTCATGTCCGGCTGCCATTCTTGAACCTTTAGTGGGTAACCTTGCCTTGTGGTTCAAGCGTCTTACTCGGATGTATCTGTCCGAGGTATTCGTCTCTGGTTTCAACGCCAGGTCTTTCTCATCGCTCCAACCTAGTACTTCTTTTCCTAACCCTTCTTCCTTCTCCTCCTGTAGTGCCAACAGCATTACCTGGAAGTGTTCCGGTTTTAGAACTGTTTGCTCGCGATGCGTAGCTCCCTCCTCAGGACGGTACTCCGGCCGTCTACTCAGGGCGTCTGGCTTTCCGCCTTTTGTCCCTGGTCGGTAAACAATCTTAAAATTGTATTCTGCTAGCTTTTGAGCCCACCGGATTTGGCGTCCACTCCAAACCTTGGAAGTAAGAAAGTATTGTAGGTTTTGGTGATCGGTGTAAACCGTCACAGGTTTTTCCGTGCCTACTAAGTATTGCCTCCATTCTTTGAACGCTTCTAGGATTGCAAGTAGCTCCTTGTCATGAATCTCGTAGTTTCGTTCAGCCGAGTTCAACTTTCGTGAGTGGAAAGCAACTGGATGTAGCCTTTTATCCACAAATTGTGACAAGACACATCCTAAGGCAAAGTCGCTTGCATCCGTTTCTACCACCGTTTCCCGGTCTGGGTAGAAATGTTGTAGAATGGGCGCAGTCGTAAAGCGATGTTTTAATTCTTTGAACGCTGATTCTTGTTCAGCGCCCCAATGGAAATCCTTTGGATTTCCTTTTAGTGTCTCCGTTATCGGTTTACACACTCCGGAGAAACTTCGTATAAATCGTCGGTAAAAATTGGCAAATCCAATAAATATCTGGACTTCCTTTACCGACGCCGGCGATTTCCAACTCAATACGGAATCGACTTTCCTCGTGCTCATAGCTACTCCTTCGACAGATACCATATAACCCAGGAATTCTACTTCCTGGACATGAAAAACTGACTTTTTCAAGGATACAGCTAGTTGGTAGTCTGCGAGTCTTTGCAAGACTTGATCGACTAGCTCAACATGGCTTTTCTCATCCTTTGAATATATCAAAATGTCATCCAAATAGCAGACCACTCCGTAGTCCAAAAATTCATGTAGGACTTGGTTCATCATGTCTTGGAAAGTTGCCGGAGCATTAACGAGCCCGAAAGGCATTACCTTGTATTCGTAATGGCCGTATCGAGTTCGAAAAGCTGTCTTCCACTCGTCTCCTTCTTTAATTCTTATCAGATGATAGCCGTCTTTCAGGTCAAGCTTCGTGAAAATCTTAGCCCCAGCTACCCGATCTCTTAGTTCGGACATCAATGGTAGCGGGTGCTTGTTCAAGACTGTAATACGGTTGAGGTTTCGGTAGTCTACAACTAACCGAAGTTTACCGTCAGGTTTTGGAACGAACAGCACTGGTGCGCCCGCTGGGGATTTGCTTCTTGTGATTTTTCCTTGATCCATCATCATTTTAAGGTATTCCCTTAATGCGGCAAGCTGTTTTTCTGATAAGGGGTATATTGGGCCCCAGGGCGCTTTCGCGTCGTCCTTTAGTTCGATTTCATGATCGAACGTCCTCCGAGGCGCCAATTTTTCCGCTGTCTGAGGCAAAAACAGGTCCTTGTGTCGCCAATATTCTTGAGGTAGCGATCCCAAGACTATATCGTCGGGGCTTTCACTAGCGCCAATTCTTCCAATATAGGCAGCGTTTTCGTCAAAGACTACCGACTCATCGTATTCGAACATGTCGGCTATTCCTTCGTCTTCCTCCACACATTTCTCGCAACATTTTGCATCGAACGACCATCTTTTTGGGTCTTCGATGTGGGATATAGGATGTTCCTCATGCCACCAGCCGAATGGTATGATCATCCCGTACGATCCAAGTTCTGCTATTTCGCAGGTTATCTCAGACAGATGTTTATTTCTTCCTATCTCCAACCATAAGGGATGGGTGTAGAACTTCCCTCCGGAGACTGCTGCGGTCCCATCAAACCCATAAATCTTGACCGCATCCGACCGTTGTGTGAACGGTAATCGGTGTTCCTGTACCAATCTTTGATTGATGACGAACACATTAGAGCCTGAGTCTAATAGGACTTTAATTTTTTGTCGCCTATGGTTTAAAAAGAGGTAGGCGTCTCCCTCAGGGCAGGAATATCTTTTGGGTAGAGACGCGTAAAGCTTGCGTCTTCGCGGTTGTCCGCAATCATCTTCAGGTTTTCGTTTAGACATTGTGTAACACGATGTTTGTTACCATGCCCGCACGGTTTCGACCATTGAGGTCTCCTCAGACAAACTGAATTTTTCTTGGTATATCGGGCAGCCCACTACTAGCGGTCTTTACCTCCTGCCGAGGAGTTCCCATACCTTCCACTTTTTCTACCTGTGGAACCAAACTTGGGGGTCTCTGCCATCGTCCAGATATCATGGGGACAAGAGCCGGGTGCGTAGGGCTGGTCGGCTGTCCCTTTGATAACCTTCCCGGGCTTATTATCCACCCTCGCTTAACCGTAGACAGTGTCCTCATTTTATCGGGTGCCCGTCCGGTACCAGCGCGGCACCTAAGAAGTAGTAAATAGGGGTGAGGTCTAGAGCTCTTGTACCTGACGGTCGAAGATACGCCTCATTCAACTCCCTATGTCCTTCATCTTAGCCCTACTGTCGCTCCCGTCGGTACCCTTGGTGCTGTCTGTTTCCTGTCTAGGCTTTGGTCCTTATCGGAGACCTTTCAGATTCCAGGTCACGTGCCTGACTACCCTGACAAACATGTGTCCGGATCATTGGGGCGAAACATACGTTATTACCTTGGGAAGCATAGAGGCGCCGCCAATGTCACCATTGCTCTTTGTTAATCCTCTTGGCTCAGCAAGAGGGACGCGTGTACTCCCACTCAGGTCGTCCAGCATGGTTGCTTGCCTCGCTTCGGTCTCCTGTTTTGCCGTTGATTTCGATTCCTAGAGACCATGTGTCTACTAGACTACCCGAACACCGTCGTTGTCGGTACCTTTATGAAGACTTATGTGATTTCTTCGTCTTCACCTATTTCCCACAATCGGCTAGTGGTTCTGACCTGTCCAGCTTGTGCGGGTTTTCGAGCAGGTTTTGGTGGCTTGGCAGACCTTGCTCGGCTGGGGCCCATTCGTAATGGTCTTCGGCTGATTGTCGCTGCCGATATTTGAATGTTCCCGTAGCACGTTTTATATGTGTGGTTCTTTTTTCCACATCTCGTGCAATTGTTGTCCTTTTTTCTCGCATCTATAACGCTTTGCGAGATTCCTTGGTGTGCTTCAGACCAATTTGAATGCGTGATCGGAGCACTTCCTCCTAATTTCTTAGTCGGCCGTTCCGACTTGTGATCCTCACGTTTCCTTTTTCGTGAGGGTCCCCCACCTCCTTTTATATAAGCCTTTTCTCTTCGTGGCTTATCAGGCCTTTCATCTCTTGAGGATTTATCTTTTGTATCCTTAGAGGAGGTGTGTCGGGAACTGCCTTCTTTTAGTAACTTTTTTCGGTACTGAAGGTCTTCTTCTGCCCGGCCAGCTTCTATTATTACATCTTCCCATTCCTCATCGGTGTCGAACTTCTGGAAGGAGATGCGGGTGAGGATGTCTTCGGGCAAGTTTCTTTCGACTGTCTCCCTCCATGATTCACCTGTCATATTGGCTTTGTTATTCAGGTTGTGCATGATTCGGAGGTAGGTTTGAATGTTGCCCTTGTATTTTACTTCCTTCATGTCCCGCAGGGCCTGTCGTCCTTCTTGTAGGGGCGCAAAAGCCTTTCCTATTTCGTATGAGAAGCGGGTCCAACTTCGAAAATTCCGATTTTGGGTTTCGCCCTGTAGCCCGTCCATTTTTCTTCGGTACCATATCGTGTATGGTGTTACTACCTTTCCCTTGGTACGGTTGAGGGCGTATATGACCCTTTCCCGGTCATCTCTCCAAATGTGAGGATTTCGGTCGAAGTAATCAATACATTGTTGAAGCCAAATGTGCACATCTTGGTGCTTTTCTCCTTCAAAGAGCGGTGGTGCCTCCGCTGGTCGTTTTGTGTTTACCACGAAGGCTTCCGCTAGGACATTTGCTAGGTCTGATTGTTCTGGGGTCAGACCCCTGCGGCGTCTTTCTGGACCACCGCCTTTTCTTCCTTTTCCTTCAGCGTCATAATCGCTGCCGTCATCATCGTCATCACTAGGGTATCCTCCTCCTAGTCCAGGTGGTGGAGTTGCGTCTGAGGTTCCTTCCCCACTAGCTTGAGGTTTTGCCACTTGTTTACCCTTTTCTTGTCTAGTGGGCCTGGAATAATATTCCTCGTCATCCTCTACCGATTCCATTCGTACACGCTTGCTAGCCTCCGGCTTGTCTTTCGGAGCCTCTTTCCTTCTGGAGGAAATGAGGAGTTCTTGGACCGCTTCGCCAATCTTTTTGAGCTCACCCTGTTGAGACGAGAGTGCCTCACGGGTCTTCTTTGCCTCGGTTTGGAAAAGCGCATCTCTTTCTTTGAAGGCACTATTTACCTTCCGGTCTCGGTCCTTCATTTCCTTTCGGATTTCTTCTACTGCTTGTTGTAGAAGAATGTCCCGTTCAAGCGTGGTCTGGTGTAACTGCGAGGTGACCCCTTCGTGATGTTGTTGTCTGGCAGCTTGTTGTGCCAGATTTTCCGCGATTTCCCTCACTATCCTTTCTTGTAGAGATTTTACTTCCGTCTCTACTCCCTGACACTGCATTAACAGGACTCCTATGTCTTGGTTATGGAGGTCCTTCCCTTCGGCAATTTGTCTTTGAATTTCAAACAACCGGAGCGCGTTTTCCTGTTGGGCTCCCGTGAGCTGGGCAAACGCTATATTTGCAGAGTCGATAGAGGATGTAATATCTCTCCGGACATCGCGTAACACTACTCCTACTCTTGCAGCTAGCCTTGCCAAGTCGGCTGCCTGATCCCTTGGTCTCGGAGTAGATGATCGAGATGAGCTGGGAACACTTGATGCCCGTGACCCATCTCTTGGTGGACGCCTTATGCCCGGGGGAAGTGATGAAGGTTGGCTCGGCGCATTTTCACCTTCGCTCCCGGTATCCATTGCATCTTTATCCTTTATTTTCTTGGGTTCTCTCCATGGTGCCGGCGATCCCGGACCTTCAGGATACCACGCTTTCGGTGGTTCTGTCATCCTTTCCTATAATAGGATCCTGTCTTAATGAGAGTTCGGGTGGTTCCCGAGTCTCCACGCCAAAGGTATAGTAGGTGTGAAGCCACTATCAAAGGATCCTTCTTCACTGGTGTCCCAGTCGAGGAAAGGTTTCCAAACGAATTCTGGCCCGTACCAGGTTTTGTAGAGCTTTTGAAATTGTTCCTCCGTAGGAACTAGTGTCGGGTCGGTATACCACGAGGGAGCTTCTTGTTCCAGAAATGGTATTTCTCGGAGTTCCGACAGACCGGATAACACTGACCTAATAGTAGGGTAGTGTACCTTGGTCGGTGGTTCGAATATTGAATTGGTTCGGGAGAGTTCTTCAAGGGTGTCTATACCGACCGTATCATCAATCGCAGGGTAGTGTACCGTGTCTTCAACGGACTCGTCGTCTGCGTGACTCGAACTCATGCGCTCGCTTAGTGCAGAGTGGTGACCGACTTATTTAGTGAGCCTTGGTGACAAGGAGAGCTAACAATATAGTGTTAGGCGGAAGCCGACTCTGATTTATTGTCGAGAAGACTTAGGCCTGAATCTTTCGTAATAGACGGAGATTTGTCTAGGAAGGCTCGGGGTCGTCCTTTTCGTTTATGACTACTAAGAACTCGCTTAATCGATAAGGGAAATAATTTTATAAAGATTCGTAGGTAAAACAATGTTATATTGTTAAGGTCTCTTCTCCGTTGCTTGATGATGTCTAAAAGCTTGTGAGGCACTTCGATATTTATATCCCGCGTCTGAGTGTTCGCGGACTACTTCTAATCCTCCTATAACTAAGTACCTATCCAAGGTTGTACGCTAACGTCTCATAGTCTTAACAAGTGCGAACACTGTTTGACCCTGAACTTTCACACACCATCTTCGTTCTCATAAATTCTTTTTCCGTCTAGTCGTAGGATGCGACATTATCCTCGAATGACCGGTCTTCGATTTATAGAGACGAGTAGACTTCTGTCTGAAACTTCAGTCGTCTTGACTATCGTTCCAGTAGTCTCTTCCGATTTCACATAGTGGCCAGCGTATGTGTCGGGTACCTATGCATAATGCAGGTCGCGTAGACGGTGTGCCAACACTCTTAAGTCTACCGCCTATTAGGTCTTCTGAGTCTGAGCAGCTTCCCCTCGGTCCGCCTCGCCTCAAAGAGAATCACCTCTCGAGGGATCCCGTCTCCAGGACCAACCAACATACAGCGGCCTTCAGATAGGTATTGGTGTCATATCTAACCCCTATGGCCTCTGGGGCACTGTAGGAGCAGTTGCGGATTTCCGAACCGAAAACGTCCCGTCACTTTCGGCCCATAGTTAGGATGCCTAACTTTGAAGCCTAGTAACTCAATGCGCCTCCGACGGATTTCTTCCGTTCCACTTCTCAGAGGTACCCAGAGGTCCCCTCTTATATATCCTGCGAACAGCTTCCGGTCGGACGGACGGCAGCGACGTATATGGTGTTATGAAGTGGGCTTCATTGAAGTGACATTTTAGTCATAGGACGCAACTCTTCGAAATCTCGCTAAGGACGTGCGGGCCCCAGAACGGGGCCGGAGGGGGGTGTTAGGCTCTCGATAAATGAGGGTCTGTGCGCAGTTACCCTACCGAGAGGTCTGTGCATTTTCTTTATGCCTAACACCGAGGGGCAGATGGTGCCCGGTTCCTCAGCATATATTCCTGATTAACTATTATGGTATCGTGTTAGCTCATAGCTGGTTCGATATAGAACCTTATGTCGTCTTCTACCACCCCAAACGACCCTGGCGCCACTAGGTACCTCAGAGCTCCTTACCCTCTCGGCCTCCAGCCATTCCTCCCCCAGGCCCTCCTCTTGCATGCCTGCTACTGTATCTTCAGCCTGGCGCAAGATATCCCAGACGGTACAGTCAAAAAGCAGGTATCACCTGTTCTGAGGCTTGTGGGTCTGGAGCTCCTCTTCCCCTTGATCTTGGTGTGACTCCAAGACCATAAGGTCTAAGGGATGTCGGCCATCATTGACAAGGAGCCACGCCCGGACAACATCTGTATTGAGAAAGATGAGTTGCCTGAGGGGAAGAGGTTGTTCAGATGCTCCGCATAGTGTGCGTGCGCTGTCACCAGTCGACCCGACCAGATATCGCAGGCAGCGGATGTCCTCCTCCACATGTAGCCTGCGTACCACACCGTGCAAATTTATGATGCTCGGGGTACCAAGAACTCCCCAGGCAATTCTGCGGTCAGAGTCAATGCTATACTAGGTATGACTGTGCAATGGATGTCTTGCATTGAGGGCACCGATTTGGCCAACAATATGGATTCTCACTGCCCGTGGGCAGTCAGGTGAGGACCAATCCGATTTACCCACAAATATAAAATGGTTAGTTTGAGGGTAACAGAAAATCAAGGGGGCAGAAAACTTGCTCTGAGGCCCCATTCCGTCGACACCACTAGCCCACTCCGTACCAAGATACTCCTTCGTTGCCTGGAGTTTCTTGGCTCCGTCCTTGACCAAGATCCTTAGGTGACGCTAGAGCTCCCCCATATCTTCAGCATGGTACTCGGCTTCAGCAAGTGCGACACACTATTTGACGGGAGACATGAGTAGGCAAAATTCAGGACCAATTCTAATTGGAGCTGAATCAGGTGGTTGGGATCAAGGGAGCGCGCCGTGATGTTGGCGTTAATCTCCTCGTGCTACGCCCTGTAGATGGCTGTTTACTGATGGGAATCCGTGAACCTAGACTACAACTTGGCGTACACAATGTCACCATAACTCCCCCTTATTCGAGTACAAATGTTAGCCCAATTCATTCATAAAGCTTGTCATAGGTTCAATTAGACTTACACTAAATCTTCAACCACCTGGTCCAATAGGGGGTGCTTGTCAGATCCTAGTTCATCACTATTCATATTTTAGCTTTATTTCCTAAGACTATAAACCACTATTAGTTAGTGACAGCTTACACTGATTCCTCCGAGTCCTGGCTGGTGATGGCATTTCTAACTCACCTCCATTTTCGCACTGCCGACTTTTTGTGTGTCGACCGTTATAATGGAAGGTCTGATTGAATTTGATGTTGAACGATTTTCATAAACGTATGATGGTGGTTTCTTTACTTTTCCTTTCTCACATGCATCAATTCCTCTCTTTGTCTGCGAGGAGGAGCCCTTCGCATGAGAGGGTGTTTTTTTTCTTTCTTTTCTTAAATAAAAAAGGTTGTTTGTCGAAAAAAAAGAATTTTTTGTTTTTGCAAAGGTAGGTAAAGCTGTTTGGAGAAGAAGCAAGAGAAAGTGGGGGGGAAGGAAGAGATGTGGTGGGGGGGCAGGACATTACGAAATAAGCTTTTAGGCCTTAGAGGGATTACAATGCCAAGTAACGTTGCTATTCAGTCTTAGTAATGCCGACGCGAAGTGACATTGCTTTTCAGTCTCAGTGATGCCGATGCCAAGCCTACTCGCTTGTTGACATAACCGGATACCATGTATTTTTCACAACAACCCTCCTATCTAACACCCACACGCATGTCAACTTCAATTGTGTTAGGCCAGAGCTACAATTCATGGATAAGATGTCAGGTGGAGTAGACTAAATTATTTTCAACACTGTATGAAATGCTAATACTAAAGAACACAATTAACGTACAATATTTTCTAGGTAGACACGATGAACAATTTGATTGCTGTCAATCCTATCACATCACGGTACAAACTCTTTGCGATGGAGTACTACGAAGTCTCTTAGCCTTCAGTTCATTGTAAATTCCACCGTCAGACTGAGCGCCGGGTTGCTGCACCTCCAGGTACTTCAAACGCAGCCCTACAATGGACGTCTCGCATATTGTTTTAGATTTGCATTGCACTGAGTGTCCCGCATCGAATTACCTGCTGTGCTTCTATTCCATACCGCCACGAGAATGGCGGCAGACATGGTCAAGTCGTGGTTGTCTATTTAGGCTTGTCAGTGATTTGATGATGATGAAGATATGATTGTCAGAGGGGTGAGCTCCGTCTCCAACGAGGGGTGACAATATTCGCATACCGTCCACACGGCCTTCATGGATGTCTAGGACATCAGACAATGATCCGGATAATGTTGTCTGTGATTTGTAAGAGTCATTTCCCTCCAGCTACACTCTAGCTTCATTAGCCAGCATGTGGTCCGGTCTAGAGTCGCGTGGTGCATGGAAATCCATCTATCCTATACGTGAACCCCTGTCAGCTGTAATTGATTTGAATTAGAGACTCAATTCGTAGGCGATCTGCAGCATTTGAACGAATTGTGAATATTTTTCTGCTTCTATTTGGGATTCAAAAGCTGAGAATCTACGTCTTTAGCTGATGCACATTGATATACGGATTGTATCTGAAATGAGATCTTCACTGTGCTGGTTTATGAAACAAAGTGTTGGTTACGTGAGGTAAAGTCGGAGTATTGGGTGCTAAACCTGTCCCATGACCAGTTACTATTTGCTCTGGGTAAGTGCCCTGAACCTGCAATCAGGCTACACACGTCACAACACTGTTGTATAGGCAGTTGCGACTCTCCATATTAGGTCCTGCGAGATTTACTGAACCCACTGCAACCATGCCTACGAAATTTCCATTCTGCCATCGAAAATACACCCAGGTAGGGCATATATGAGAACCACCTACGAGCTGTACATGCAAAACAGGACATTGTACTCACATCCACAGTTCGGTATACATCATCTACTAATTGTATTACCCACGCAGAAGCAAGCTCATTGCACCACTGCACATCGAGCGAACACTCAGATTTAGACTACAAATTTCAATCTGGACCCTACTGAATGTGAATGCAAGGAATTTCCTGACAATGTCATGTACGTGTCTGATAACCAAAAAACAAACAACATTAAGGCCTCGCGAGCCGGCAAGCCAATGGATTATGCCGGGGCTGAGGAAGCAATTGGCAAAGTGAACAGATTTGATAGGGAACTCTGAGACCAGTGTGAGGACCCATGGGTGCCATTCAGTAGTATGCGGGGTTTCAAACTTGCATCGTGGTGCATTTAGAGTAAAGTCCTGAAGTTGCACATTAATGAATACTTCTTAAGTGACCTCAGTAATTCTGCATTAGTCGGCTATAGCTCAATGCATACCTTGGAGAACTACCTCCAATCATTAAATCCACACAGTCCGTATCTACAATGGCTCAAAGAGCAGGTAGATAATAGCAGCGCGTCTTTACCCTTCTTCCATTGTAACATACTAGATTGCATCAGATATATCCTTCGCCAGATCGCCTATAGAGATGATCTTGTCTACATATCACGGCATGAATAAGACAGCAAGGGACAACAGATATAGTCGGAAATGCATATGCCGCACTGGTAGGGGGATGTTCAAGTACAGTGGCCGAACATTTTACAATAATGCTGGCTAACTATAAGTAAAGATAACACTACCACCTGGCGCGATAATTATCCCAATCATTGGGATGCCAGTGTCAAATTAGATGCATCTCAGCATATTCTCCACTGACAAGAAAATGTGGCCTGTCTATATCAAGCTGGGAAATCTTCTGGTGACCAGGCGTAATCGACCTGAGTCAATGGCTGTCCTTTTTCTTGCATTATTACCTGTCCCACCCAAATTCTTGAAGTCCTCCATGGCAGATGAGCTTCAGTGGCAAATCAATACTGACACACTTTATGGTATATAAGAACTGATATTTGAGCCCTTACAAGAGATGACTCTTGCCAGCATCCTACTTCACAGTGCTGACAGGAACGTTAAGAGGAGCTTTCCAATTTTGTCCATCTGGATTGCCGATAATATGGAAAAAGTTGCGCTTCACGGGATAAAATCACATGTCTGTCCCAAATGTGTGGTACCACTAGAGGAATTAGGAACAGACGCCAGCACAAAGTATCAGACTCAGGATTACATGGGATTTTGCAAATGGGGGGGGACTCTGGTCGCCACCATCCGAGTCAAGCGACATCCAGGTCCCGTTAGACACCTCCAGTACCACTATAGGACGAAATGTTTTTTGCAGACTTAATTGTATTTCGGCACCTGATCTGCAAAAGCCAGATATGCTCTACCCGGTCTATTACAAATTATTCAAGCACTTGATGGACTGGATTCAGGGATTTCTCAAGAAACATGCCCACGCGTAGGCTTTTGATAACCCTTGGAAGGCTTTGCCACCATACGCGGGATTCTTTATAGTAAAAAAGGCCAACTGCGAGGTTACACAGTGGTAAGAAAAGGAGACGAAGAATTTGGGGCGTTGTCTTTTAGGAGTTTCTACTGTGTCACTGCGGCAGCCTGACAGTACACTAGTGTTACCATTCAAATGTGCTCTTGGCCATGTCCATGTAACGAGACTCCACTGAGTACTATTACAAGTAGCTAAACCTATACCCATAGCGGTGTCAAGAGACGACCGCGGTAGGAATGGCGGTAGACTTGGGTCTACAGAGTAGGGCTACTGGTGGTTAGGTATCATACCTCAGTAGGGCATACTAGATTATACTAAGGGTACATAGGTACTAGTAAGGGTTGGGGAGTTACCCTACTCTATAGGGTAACCTAAATAGTCAATTTGGGAGTTACTTGGAATTAGTTGACGGAGAGTTCAGGTAGAGTTACCCTACCTTCAGACTAGGGTTACGCTGCTTTGGGCTATGGGTTACCGAGCTATGGAGTCAAGTTACCCTACCTTGAAAGCAACTTATTATGCAGGACTTATGGGAAAGTTACCAGATTGTTTGTTACACGAAACTACATAGAGTATTCCACTCTCAGGTTGTGTGGATCACTCCTTCACAACCACTTGAGCTCTAAAAAAGCTGTAACTTGGAGGTGTGGTTGCTAACACCCACCTCCGGCCCTATTATAAGTCCCTAGCATCATGGGCTACAACCTGAAGAGCAGCTGTAAGTCTAGCAAAAGGTTCCAAGTAGAGATGTTGCCGTAACTCCATATACCCTCGTGCCGTCAGTCCGAATAGATGCAGTCCGCTGGATATTTGAGTGGGAGGAGGGGAATCTGGAGAATAGCCTCCAGGTGGTGTCGTGTAAAACGGACCAAAACCAAGGGAGTAATACTGCTTTGAAGTCAAGAGTAATATATGAGTTTACTGGAGGCCCGGAGGCAAGGAAACTGAAGTCCATTGCCCTGAAAGTGTAGTAGCATTGGATAATCATTAAGCACCCTGAGTCACTAGTGTGAGGTCACGATAAGACCTACTTCCAGGAGGGTTGACTGTAGGTAGTGCCTATCGGTAGTAAACCTTCCGTGTAGTCTATCGGAGGAGGTATGTGCCGATCTTTCAGAATGATAAAGAAATGAGTAGAACAGGATAGATGTTCAGGGGCTGCGAATGCTTGCAGTACACAAAGTGTATATTGGTAGAGAGTTGGATAATTGGTATATTATCTGCACGGGCATGACAGCTCGCCACTGGCACGACTGTGATATGAAGAGTTTTTACACCTATAGTTTATTGGAGACGCAGTGGCTAAAACACTTCTATCGGGCAGATGTTAGAACCCCACCAAGTGGTCTAGATCGCTACGGGTATCTTGGGTCTGACCTGTCTAGGTTAGCTACACAGCCTACACTGGCATGAGTCGGGTACTCGCAAACGCAGACTTGTGATGGGGAGTAATTGGCAGTATACCACACCTTGTTAAGTATATGCGAATTCTCCTCTACTCTGCCAATCAACTTCCTCTCCAGATCATGACTTAATTGAGTAAAGCTGTAGCTTAATGATATTAAGTTTTACTGTTTTGTTTTTTCAATTCTACTGTTGATTATTTTTATCTTTACTTTCAGAAAGAGCACTTTGGTGCGGTTACAACTTTGGAATCCATCTTCCTAGATGGAGCCCCCGTTAGAGTTGGGGTGCTCATCAAGTTTACTATGATTGAATAATACCACAGCCATACACCTGAGATCCTAATTTATATGCAACAATATCCAATCCTATTTCACATGATGAAAGATATACTCTTGGAGTTCCAAATATCCAAATGCACACAGGCTAAGGTCGACAAGCAACAAAGGGAGTTGCGTGGCAGGAGAGTGGAAGTAAACCTACTAGATTCTACCTCCAAGCAGCACTGGGCTGGTGAAGACGATCTGGTAGAAACGACCAACCTATGGAGTTGATCTATACTGAATCCCACTTGGGCTGTATTAAGAGGTATCTACTTAGTCACCCTCACGAACGTATTTGTTGGTTTGGTAATGTTTCGATGTATTCAACAGAGTTTGGGGAGCTCACCTATGAAGATCAAATCAATTATGAATGTAGACAATTAAATAAAAATGATACCGCGCGACAGATCCTAGACAGCTATCGTCACCAGCACACCATTTGAATAAGACTGCTGAACTTGGATGCACTATGACGTCGTGAAGTTTACCAGCCTGCCGACATTTTGGACCATTTAGGTAAAAGCTGTTGAAGTAAGGTATCAGGGCAGGAGCACCATTGCCGGATCCTAAAAGGACGCCGCGACAATGTGTTTGAGGTCATGAATTTTTGCAAGGTCTTGGGGATCTCCTCAGCTACCATGTGCCATGAATTGACGCGATATAGTATGAAAAACCCGTGGACAGAGCGCCCCCTTCCTCAAGATTAGGTAATACATTTATCGCTTCCTATCGAACTACTAACAAAACTTGAAATCCCGGTTCCTGCATTGCAAGATCCTTAGGTTTACGACATCTACTGTGTACGATCTACTAGCACTGTGGTCTTTTAGAATTAGGCAAGTCATAACAATTAGGTTTGGATATAAGTAGGTAGGGAAGAGTTGCATGGTGCACTGAGGGGTTCGCTCCCGGCAATGCTCGTGACACTATTCAAAATCACGGACTACGCATCCTTGTGTACTGTACAGCGACTAGCGAGTGTTCGGGTATTAACCACGGTAAACTCAGGAGGTGTTTCGAATGAAAATAGCCTTATCACAGTACCGCTGAGGCAAGACACACGAGAGTTCACTATAGTTGATATTGGCACCATCATTGGCCTGACACACCTGATCCCAGAGAAAGACCGACACTGGGTTGTTAATAGCCGGATTTATTTGAAAACATTTAATGAGATTTATTGAGGAATCTAGAAATTATAGGAAAGGGACTCAGTTGTAATCGGTACTGGTACTCGGCTAAGGATTTTGTTTTATGTTTTGTTTTAAGTATCCCCTTGATACTTGGTTTGTTTGAACTATCGTTTTAATACTTAGTTTATTTTATGTTTTGTTTTAAGTATCACTTTGATACTTATGTTGTTATACCAAAGTGTATCGCTTAATATCTTTGTTTAGTTTCCTTCATGCTAGACATGAACAGATTTGTTTATTTAAAAGACCGTCCTTTTCCACAATGGAAAGGACGGACTTCGACAGACAGTATTTCAATATACTTGGTTGAACCGCTACTCTTTAGTTTCTCCAGTATACCTCTAAAGCCTCTTTCAGTTCATACAGCTCTCACCTCCTCTTGGGAAGAGCAGGCCACCTGTCTACTATCATACACCTCCCGCAACGTGATTAGCACGTAGCAAACACATTACATTTTCTTTAACCTCAGCAAGTGGTTAAGAACCTGTCTCTAGATTTAGGCCTGATCAACGTATCTACATCCACAGTAGAGCGCTAGCGGAGCGAAGCGGTAGAATCTCGGTATATTCGGCGTTAGCTCAACTTCAACATGGAGTCATTAACTACATGAAGTGGGAAGCAGATCCCGCGAGAAGACCTCACGAAAAGGCAACAATCTGAGCATACTGCGAAGGACCCACAGGATGACACAATGGAAACTCGGCAACTTAAAGAAGAAGTCCCTCATATCCCCGAAAAGAAACCTGCAGTCAAACCTTCCCAGATCCCAACTCAAGTAGTGAATCCGATATAGGCAGCACTGGCCGTGGACTCTCAAGGTCTCGTTCTGCAGAAACACAAGAAGACGACTTCCAATAACCAAACATCAAGATCCACATACCTTCAAAATTCACAGGAGAAGGGAAACACCTTAAACCAGAAGCCTTTGAATGATTGGTAACCGAAGTCACACACTACCTCCTCTTGTAGAAGATAGTTGTTGAGAAACCCACTACCGGACTTTAAATAGAATCATTCTGTGAAGCAAAAGCAGTTGATGCATACCACCAATGCTACAAAGAAAATGGAGGAAATGCGAAGTTGAAAAGATCAACAGTAATCGACTACTACAAAGCACGTTTCCAATCTTTTATAACAAAAATGATTTCCTGTTCCAATGATTAATGAATTTCAACAAGTCAACAGTTCCCACGTTAAAAGGATAACAGATGTGGTGACAGATCTTGTGATGCTTAAGAACATGATGGCAGATGACAGCATCTCAGACTATATCGTGAAACAAAGGTTCTACGATTGCATGCACCCTACACTCCAACGCGAGGTGGAGTCACTCCAGGATGATGACAATGACATAACCACAATCATAGCAAGAGCTGAACGGAAGGACGCTATCCTCCATGAGACCAAGGCCTACAAGAACCATTCCACCTCTAGCAGCAACAGACAGCTCAGGCAAAGCACCATGAACAACTCAGAAGAAGAAGAAACCCCGCGATCCTTCAAGAAGAAATGTAAATCCACCAAAGAATGAAGAAGTGAGAAGGCTGAATGCTTTGAATATGGAATGACCGGACATATGGCAAGAAATTGTCATACAAAAAAGGACAAAGGAAAGGCAACCAAAGTCAAGCAAGAAGTCTCAGCAAACCACATTGAAAGCAATAATGATAGTGAACAGTAAAGCAAATTTGAGGAAATTCACATTGGCTATATCGAAATAGAATGCAACGACACCCACCTACCCTCAACAGTAAAGCCCCACCCAGCCTTAGAAGGGACTATCTTGATCAATGGGAAAAAGGCGCAAGTCCTGTTCGATACGGGCACTATTTGACGAGACATAGTCCGCAATATATCCACCTACGCATATGGACTACCTACCGAAAACCTCAAAGAACTGTTAGCCGTCAATATGGTGGTTAAAGGAGCCCGCTCCACCAGCCATAAGACATTCAAAGCTACCATCCAGCTGGGGCCAGTCTCACTACCCCCTCAAATGATGCTTGTTGGAAACCTAGCCAAATATGATGCCCTTATTGGGATGCCTTTCCTCAAACGCCATAACGCAACCATCAAGTGTGGAGACTCGATTATCGAGTTCCCAGAATACAAGGTTAGAGTTATTTGCAAACCAATAAGTAGAGAACTCCGAGCTACTGTTTGCAAGACTACAGCACTAAGCCTGTTGGATGAGTATTCCGATGTCTTCCCCGAATGAATCCCAGAAGAACTACCCCCTATCAGAGAAATAAACCACCATCTCCGCCTGCGAGACCGTACTAATCTTAAGAACCAACCAACATACACCATCCCTGAAGCCTATGAAGATCAACTCAATACATAGGTAAATGAGAATCTCAGACGTGGAGTCATTTACCGATTAGAAGCTCCAGGTGCCACATCTATATTTGTCCAACTTAAGGCAGATGGAAAGCGAATTAGCCCCCTTATTGATCGTAAACTACGGAATGACAATACAGTTATGGATAGTTCTGCTATCACCAATCAAACTCAGATCCTAAATGCAGTTAGATGGGCTAGATTCTGAAGCAAGATAGATCTAAGGGATACCTACTTCCAAACCCAGTTGGACATGGAAAGTGAGTGAATTAACAGTTTCAAGACACCCTTCCGAAGTTTCGTTAGCCGTGTCATGTTACAAGATGACATAAATGCGCCCACCACATTCATGAGAATTATGGAAAACATACTTAGCGAGTACCTCTATCACTTTGTACAGATCTATATCGATGACATCCTCATCTTCTCCAACACTGAAGAACAATATAAGCACCATATCATCTTAGTTTGTGACAAGTTAAGAGAAAACAAATTCTATGCCAACAGAAACAAATCTGCCATGTTTGCTGATTACCTGAAGATACTCGGACATGTAATTGATGATCAACAGATACATGCATTTCCTGGAAAGATATCCTGCCTGATAGATGGACTACACCTCAGAATGAAAAGGAACTCATGCGGTTGCTTGGACTTGTCAATTACATCTCCCAGTACCTCTCACACCATGCCACTGTCACTGCACCACTCACAGTCCTCACCGGCAATGCTGAATTCGTTTGGACTCCTACCCATGACAAGCCTTTAATAACATTAAA
>VBSK01000256.1:0-21145 GCA_006112555.1 Tuber indicum | reverse complement strand
CCCAGTGTTCCAGATGCCTTGCCTTTGGACACCACCCCTACCCAGTGTACCGGTACTACCTACTGTGCTTTCTGCACCCTGGAGTACCCTACCTCCTCCACACTTGCGGCAGATCAGATTTCCCCACCAAGGCAAGCCCTGCCTCCATACCATCATCAAATGCAAGAACTGCGGCAACCACCCTCTAGGCAACCTCCAAGGAGTGTGCAGCATACATGATGGCAAACCAGGTGGCTGCTGAGAGGCGGACCAAGGGCACTTAGGTTTCCTTTTTACTTACTTTCCTTTGTTATTTAGAGTTGGTGGTTGGCAAGGTACAGGATTTCTATTATCATTTGGCGGATGGCCGTTGGCCCATCAAACTGCAAACATATTCTTTGGAGACGGGTGTGTTGACGGGGATGTTTCCTGTAAGGTAGTTTGACGCTCATAGCCATAGGCTCCATAAGTATGAGATATAATAATAATAATAATGACACAGTCAAGAAACTTCTGATGCTAGTCGAGCATATAACTCAAACAGCAGGCCACTTTGAAGACCCGTTTGCCGTTACAACCACAGCGAAAGAAAAACCACACCAAATTTTTCGCCGAGCCCTCACCTCATTGGTCAACCACCAATTATCACCGCTTCACCATCCTTCTTCCCCACTTTTACAGACAAATCATCCCCTTTATTTGTTATTCCATCACCCCTATCAACTGAGTCCCTCATACAACCCCCTTGATGTCGCGCAGACCCTTGGGCAAGGGTAGGGTGGTAAGAACCCTCTTGCCAGCCCCTTTCACCTACCAGAATCCCACCAGACCAGAGGAACATCAATCCTCCCCACCTCGCCTGAGAAACACAGATGGAAGAGGATACCCCTTCCCCTGTCCAGACAGTCGCACCCCCACCAGATTCAGAAGATGCCTGGGAAAAGGCAGTCAATGAACACGTCCCTATCTACAAGAGGAACTACAAACCATGAAGACCTGCTACTGCGAACTCAAAGATACCCCAAAGCCATGGAAGCACACATGCTAGTAGTGCAGGACGACACATTACAGACACCAAAGACCTCCAAGCCAGTGGCAGCCCTTACCTCTCAAGTCGCGCACTTGTTGCTCAACCACATCATAGCAACACCACCTTCGCGAACACCCAACCCCCTCCCACCCAGCCACCACAGCAAACCTGGGCCCAGAAAGCGGCCAGAACCCTCCCTCGCAAGCCCCCAGCACACTCACCAAACAAAACTGCCACTCTCCAGTTTTGACCAAACGCGACCGTACGATTGTCATTGAGAGAGATGGCACAGCACTCCCCCTGACGACATCAATACCCTCACCATAAGGAACGCTTTCAACACTGCATTAAGAAGCCTCTTATTGCAACCATTGATTCACCCCCCAACCACCATGTCCTCCCTCCTCACCAAGGACACCATCACGGCTGCCCAAGTCCTCGACAACACAGAACAGCAATTGAGGAAACAGCAAGATCCACCATACTGCCGCCACTGGCCTCAGACGGATGAAGTCTGGCATAAGGTCATCATACACGGCATCCCCACCACTGTTCCCTCCACTCCTGAGGGATTCAACACTGTCAAGTCAGAGATTGAGGAGTTCAACACTGGCATTCACCTTCCCCGCCCCCCAGCTGGCTCACCACTGAATCCCAACGTACCGGCAAAGCGGCTTCCACAATGGTTATCACTGTTGCTGGTAAGAACAACACCGATAAAGCCCTCAATAGAGGCCTCTCTCTCTTTGGCAAGAGGTTTAAGGTTCAACGCTACCTTTCCTTTGGCCCTGACACCCAGTGTTCCAGATGCCTTGCCTTTGGACACCACCCTACCCAGTGTACCGGTACTACCTACTGTGCTATTTGCACCTTGGAGCACCCTACCTACCTCCACACATGTGGCAGATCAGATTGTCCCACCAAAGGCAAACCATGTCTCCATACCATCATCAATGCAAGAACTGCGGCGAACCCCACATGGCAACCTCCAAGGAGTGTGCAACATACCTGGCGGCAAACCAAGTGGCTGCTGAGAGGCGGACAAAGGCTAATTAGGTTTCCTCTTACTTGTATTCCTTTGTTTTATTTGTTAGGCTTAAGGCGGGTGGGAGGATTTTATTTGTAAAAGGGGTCGTTAGCGTTATGACAGGGGGTCCAATCAAAAGTTGCTACTAACATTTAGGAGACGGATATCAGGGACCAGGCGCGGGTGGCGCGCCATTTTGTATGTTAGTTGCCGCTTCATAGCCTCTGGCTCCATAAGCGTAATGAATTATAATAATAATAATAATAATAGCAGGCCACTTTGGCTAGGGTTGAGTGACATCTGTGTAGGTTTATGTCCATCACTGTTCCCCAAGACTTCTGCTAATGTACTTTATTAGTGGCTCAACGTGATCTTGCCTGTCTGTACTGTCTATGGGCTCTCTGGATCCATATCATTCACCAAAGTAGTGCCCCACAGAGCTATTTGTTCCTTCACTGCCACTGGTGTTCTGCAGACTCTGACCAGGGATTCGCCTGGTAAGTCTTGTAATCATGATGAATAAACCCGCACTCAGTATAGTCAAGGAGCGGGATGTGAGGAGCAGATTGAGGTACCCCTAATACCTCATTGGGTTGATGGCTGCAGGCATATGGTCACTGTATTGGGTACCATTGATGCCATTTCTGCTTAAAGAGCTTATCTTTCCTTGGACAGATGATGACATTCATATGTGGATCATTGTCAATAATAGCAAGATCTCCTGTACATCATAATCCTTAAGCCAACTCATAGAAACATTCATGCTCCAATCCCCAAACTGTCAATGGAAGACATGCATTTTCGACCACAAGTTCTGGGACCAAAGTTTGATTCTGAGTGAATTGTAGGTACTATATCAGTGGTGGCAAGTGATCAGGAAGAGGAGGATAAAAATAGGAGGTGGCTCAAGGAAGAGGGATAAGAGCTGGAATCGGCGGATTCTCTGTATCCACCCTATTAGAACCCATCAATCTCAATGTGGTAAGTTTCATTGCAAACTTTGCTGCTACCTACGATTACGACAGTACATAGCTAATCTCTTGCGTAGGACAATGAAAATACGACTCCAACCGCCACCCTAAAACAGTGCTCTGCATGCAAAATAGAACTATAGTGCTTACCTCAGTCGTAGAATCCTGATCCATGCTGCATCCACTCCACATCATGAATGAAAGTATGTAGCAGATTACATGAATTGGATGAGAAATTCAACAGTCTCACCCCCCCCACATTGAAGCCCTGCATCTGCCTGGATGCCACAACTTCAGTGAATGCAAATGTACGGTACTGAATCCACACTCGCTTAACCAATGTTATAAACCAAAAGCAGAAGCTAATCACACGAAGGATAATAACCCCCTTTGAACCTCACCCATTATGACCTAGTCACACCTCCTTTCGTGGACTTTGCTCCTTCAATGTATTATTATTATTATTATTATAAATCATTAAGCTTGTAGAGCCCATGGCTATGAAGCTGAAAAGAAAAATATGAGTGTAGTGCCTCCCACTACTGGTCCCAGATCCCATCTCCTAAATCCTGTTGTCTTCTTCTGATTGGGCCTCCTGCCTATTCCCTCCTATCCATCAACCTCCCCACCTGCCTCCCTCCATTCTAACCATCTCTCCTCCTCCCTCCTCTCCCATTCTCCTCCTTCTTGCACTCCCTCCTCTTCCCTCTCCCCTTCCTCCTCCCCTCTCCTTCCATTGCCAGAGCACTCTAATCCTTCCCATATCCCCAAATGCTCCTGCCTTGTTGCTGCTCCACATTCTCCTATAAACTTTCCCACAGCCAGCAGTCCAGCCTTGGATCCAAGCACATCAGGAAGGTAGAAGGTTTGAGCAACTTGTCTGAGATGGTGTCTGGATTGTTGATATTTGCTGCAGTACAGAAGAATGTGTTCTGGTGTTTGGAGTGCTGGTGTCTGTCTATCACAGGTACAGCTGGTTTGAACATTCTCATCCAATCTAGACAGATAAGATTTGAAATATCCATGGCCAAGTCTGAGTTGTGTGACTGTTGCAAGCTGATGTCTAGACAGTTGGTAGAAGTGTGGTGGTGGTCTGAGTTTGGGGAGGTGGAAGTGGATGGACCTGAAGTGTCTACCTTTCCTGGTATCTGGCAGTTGAGTCCAGTACTGGTGCCAGGCAGGAAGGGCAGACTGCTTGATCTGTGTCTTCAATTTGGTCAGTGAAAGGTAACTGTCCTGTGTGGGTTGGGGATACTCAGCTGCTTGTTTTGCTAAACTGTCAGCTTCATCATTGCCCTGAATACCTGTATGCCCAGGAACCCAGTGAAGATGAAGCTGTAGATCCAAGTCAGAGAGGAGTAGGTCCATGGTGAGCTGTTGAATCTGTTGTGAAACCTGTTGGCCTGGGTGAGGGGATAGGCTGTAGGAGTTGAGGATAGCTGCTTGGTTGTCTGTAAAGATCCAGATGTGCTTGAAAGATAGGCTGGTCCTGCTTGCTTCTGTGAGTGCTCTGGCAATACCTACCAATTCCCCATCATAAACCTTCATATCCAACCCAAGTCCCACACTCCACCTGCCCACAATCTTTCCACCATGCATCATAACCACTCCTGCTCCTACTCCTCCACTCTCCAGTTCACTTCCATCTGTGTAGAGAATCAGGTTGTCTCCATTGTTGATCTGGTTGAATAGGATCTTATGTTGTCTGGCTGCTGCTTCTTTGTCTTCAGGGCTGATAAAGATGTCTAATCTGGGATATTGGTCTGGTAGGGTGGTGTGCCATGGTGGTTGCAAGATAGGATGGCATTGCTCAAGTTTCTTGCCTGCTGGTAGGTAGTTACTTAAAGTGTTCAAAACTCTAATCAGTTGGGTGGGAAACTTAGCTTGCTGGGAATGGGAAATCCTCCAATCTGGATTCACATTACCATATAGTTCATGTTGGGAGTTAAAGGTAATGTGATCTCTGAATCTGAATACTGGAGTTGTGGTACAGTCTGAATCTGAGGAGTAGGAGGTAGAGGAGCTTGGAGGATAGCTTTGTTGTAATGTTGATGGATATGAGTTAGGTGTTCTTTGTCTGACTGGATGATCTGGTAGCATCTGTAACACCCTGTAAGCATATCTCTTACAAAGTCTGTCAAGTCTTAAGGGAACAGGAAGTGTAGAAGCCTCAATCTCCAGAGCAGCTGTTGGTGAAGTTCTGAAAGCTCCTAGTATTCTCCTATTAGCTTCTGCTTGTAACTTCTCCAACTTATTAGCAAGTCCTATCTGTCCCTTCCACCAGAGTTCTGCTCCATAGTCAGCAATTGGGGTGATAGAAGTGTAGTATAGTTGCCTCATTGCTGCTGCTGATAGTCCCCATTCTGAGTTGGATAGTCTTGAGATCATGTTTAGTGCCCTGGTTGCTGCTGCTGTCTTTTGTTGTACATGGTGGTTGAATAATAGTTTCCTGTCCAGCCATACTCCTAACCATCTGAGGTATGTTGAAGGATAAATGACTGTACCATGGGGTAGGATGACTGGTATGTTGTTAGTATTGGAAAAAGGCTTGTTGTGGAAGTGCATAAGCTCAGTCTTAGGATCATCAAATACTGTGACATTGTTAGCTGCCCACCTCCAGGCCCTCCTGGCTGCTCTCTCCAATGACTTGGAGTTAGCAGCTTCAGAGGGTCCTGTTACTATAAGTGCAACATCATCAATATAGGAAGGAGATCTTAGCTGAGGGGTGAGAACACTGGGTCCTAGATCCTTAAACAGGTTGGATAAGTAAAAGAGAAACAGGATTGGTGAGATTGGTGAGCCTTGTGGAATGCCTGTCTTGATTGATTGAAGTGGTTGCCTCTGTCCATCAAATACTAAGCCAAGTTGTCTGTCTGTAAGGAAGGTGTCTATCCATGAAAGAACAGGAGTGGGAAAACCTAAAGTCTGTAAAACCAAGAGTAGCTGTGTTCTGGAGACATGATCAAAAGCACCTTTAACATCAATAAATAGAGCTGAGAGTACTTTACCATTACACCTTGCCTGCTGCACATCATGTACTAAAGCCATAACTGCATCAATTGCACTTCTTCCTACCCTTCCACCCATCTGTTCACTGTGTAGAAGTCCATATGTCTCTGCCATGTAGGATAGCCTGTTAGCCATAATCTTCTCAGAGATCTTACCTAAACAGTTTAACAAAGAGATTGGTCTGTAAGCTTTTGGGACTGTATAATCTGGCTTGTTAGGTTTTCTGATTATGGCTCCAGTTGCCTCTCTCCAGCAGTGTGGGTGATAACCTATTTTCAGCAGTAATTTGAACAGTGCAGTAAGTGGTCTAGGAATTGCCTGATATACATGCCTTAAGCAAAGAAAGTTGATTCCATCAGGGCCAGGTGCTTTGTAAGGAGCAGACTTGAAGATTGCATCCTTCACCTCAGAGTCAGTAACTTCAGGCCAAGGGAAGGACTTATCTGCTGGAGTATCTTCTATGTTGAAGTGAGATTGGCTGGGTGGTGGGTCTGGGAACATGCAAGTTGTGAACATCTGACATTTCTCCTCAAAGTCAGTAGCAAACTGTCCATTTAGAGAAAGTGTAGGAGTTTTCAAGGACATTGTAGGTCTGGTATACTTAGCTGCTGTGAAAATGTCTTGACCTTGGGCAGTTTGCAGAAAAGATTTCCAACACTGACTCTTAGTTTCTCTGATTCTTGCAAAGTATGAGTTCCTAGATCTCTTGTAGTCAGTATGGTGGCACTCCTGTCTGTCAGATTTCCACTTCCTATGCTTTCTAGCCATATCCTGCCTCAGATTAGTTAACTCAGAAGTCCACCACCTCTTGGATCTAGAACAGGGTTTGCTGAGAGGAACATGGTGGTTAAGAGAATCTAGTATAGAGTTTTTGAGTATGAGTGCTGCTTGATCCAATGCATCAGTAGTACCAGATATCAGATATGAGTTGAAGGAAGATGAAGCTTAGCCATTAATTGTTGTAGAGTGGATTCAAAAGAATTCCAATCTGCTTTTTGCCAGTTGAATTTATTGCTCATAGGACTGGGAACCAAGCTGTCAGCATCAAGTACTAGAGAGAATCTTACCACTTCATGATCACTCCCTGTATGAGCATCTTCATCCACTGCCCAGTCCACTACTCTTTCATATATGTCTTGTGTTGCCAGTGTCAGATCTAATATTGAGCTTCCAGTTCCTTGTCTGTAGTTGTATGTGGAGATATCAGGATGGTTGACTAGATCACAGTTGTTAGCTCTAAACCAATCTACCAGGACCTCACCTCTAATTTCTTTCTGAACTGCTGAATTCCATAAGCTGTGGTGGGCATTGAAGTCCCCACAGAGGATGGAATGTTGAGGGATTTGTAGCTGGTGCAGAGTTCTGTCCATAGTGTAGATTGGCCTAGAGTCAGGTGTCAGCTTTTTCCTTTCATTATAGATATTCCATAAGGTAAACTTCTCTTTTCCTGCAAGAATTTGAATTGGAAGCACATCACCATCTAGGTGAGGAAGAAGGTCAGATCTGTAAGTGCAAAGAATGTCAAGTCTAGATTTGCTAACATAGGCAGCAGTTCTAGGTCTCTCATTATCAGTAGTATCAGGGAGAAAAGATTCAAATGAAGGGTGGGAGTAAGGAGTGCCATCAGAGGCCAGCCAGGGCTCCTGAACAAGAACAATATCTGCTGTACCATTAGTGTAGTGAAGGAGAGAGGTCAATACTTCATATGTCTTTGCACAGTTGTGCTGGATAATAGTAAGTGGTTTGCCTCTCATAATGAATGGGAAGGGTTGTCAGTTGATGGGAGTTCTGGTTTGTTAGTTAAGTTCCTGTAAACCTCACATCTCAGGTCAGTAGATTTGTGAGAGCCCTCACAGTTAGCACACTTGAACTGAGAGTGGAGACATTCCTTAGTAGACTGGCAGGTAGCACATCTGTGAAGGTTGGTAGAATGGTCTCCTGCACACAGTTGGCACCTGGTAGGATGTCTGCAAGTTCTCTGATGGTGTCCAAACTTCTGACAGTTCCTGCACTGGGTAGTGGGTCTGATGTCAACAAACTCTGAAGTCTTGACTGAAGTTCCTGCTATCACAAGTTGGTTTCTTAGTGCATATTTCAATTCTCTCAGAGTTTTAAAGGAAAGAACAAGGGAGGAGTGCAACTTTCCTACTCTAGCCTCTGGTCTGGTTAGCCATCTTGGAGGGGCAGCAAGCTGAATGTCTGTATTGTAGGCTTCAATGTCCTCCTTGAAAGCCATCATCTGTTTCTCCTCACTATCTGCCACAATCATGTCAGTAGCAACAGAGTGGGCCACCAGCTTGTACCATCTTTCCCTGATGACCACCTCCTGCAGTCCTGGAATCAGTTGACTCCAAACACTTTCCTTCTCCTTGAGTTCAGCAGCAGTGTTACCTGGCTTCACCTCAATTACTATGTTATTATTGACTGAGAGTCTAACAAGAACAACAGTAATATTCAGTTTGGCCTGGTTCAGAGCATGGTTGATTGACTCTCTGATCTGGAGTGGGTTGAAGTTGGTAGGAGTAGTGGTAGGCTTGAGAATAAGTGTTCTCTCTGGCTCTGGAGTGGGCTCTGGGCGCTTTTTTGAGGCTTTGGTAGTATTGGAAGTAGTAGTAGGGGTAGAAGTAGTCTGTTCAACCATGTTAGCCCAAGTCTTCTTTGGAGGTTGGGGAATAGGAGTAGAAGAAGGAGGAGATGTGAGTTGGTCAAGTCTAGTTAGAATATGGGTTAAGGTCTTCTCCTGTTTAGATAGCCTAGCTTCAATTGCCTCTGGAATAGGAGAAGAGGTTGTTGACTGTAAAGGAGCTGCATCAGGAATGTGATTATCAGGATAGCTGCTAATGGAAAGGAGTAAGTGGTTGAGAAAGTCCTCTTCAGGTGCTGTGAAAAGTCCTTGGTGTTCCTTTATATGGTTAACAATATCATGGAGCAATCCTTCAAATATAACAGGTCTATCCCTCTGAGCAGAGGTAGGAGCAGGAGGACTCATTGTAGAGATGGTTGGAAATGGGGGAGAAATAGAGGAAGAAAGTGGAGTGCTTCTCCTATGTCCTCTAACTCTGGTGACAGTGAGCGAAACAGGAGGAGGTTGTCTGCCAGGTGGAGTACTGGGTATAATGGGGGATGATGAATACAAAGTATTAGCATCATTTAAGGGTACTTGGGAGGAGGACACTCCAGAAAGTGGAGGATGGGCAGGCATAAGTGCTTCAAAAATGCGAAAATTGCTAAGTAAAATAATAGGTAGAAGGGGGTATAGTGGTTGACAAGGCAACCAACAAGGGGAAGGAACTTAAGAAAATCACAACAAAAACTAGGTAAAAAAAGTACAAAGAGGAGCAGAAGATGGAAAAGGAGAGACACTTAGCTGAAAATTTAACAGAAGCTCCAGAGTAGCTCCAGCAGGCAGCTGGCAAAATTGTAGAGCTGGAGCTCTCAATCTCCAGAAGTTATGTGGTGATGTTCAATTTTCAGGGGTAAAAATAGGGGTAAAATGAAAGATGTGTGCCAAGATGGGGTTAAAAGTGGGAATAAAGTTTTAAAAAGTTGTAGAAGTGTTTAAAGTGGTTTATTTAACAGGATTCTGTGTGGAGGAAAATGGAGGAGATGTAGTTGTTGAGTAAAGTTATGGGGGGGGTCTTGGAGACTGTGGTTGTTTTTGCTCCTTCAATGTAGACTGAGCACAAATGGTTCAGACGGATCAACGAGATAATCAGGGCGATGCCCTTGATGGTGTAGTACTTTAAAAGCTCTTCACTGTCAGTCATGCGAGAGCCGAGGTCGTGTGTTGGACATTGTCGTGAGCAACATGATATCGTAGACACCCTTTAAACTTCTATGACCCTACCTAGTCCCTCCATTCAGCTGACTTTCGTAATTAATTGCTTTGCCATCTTCTTCGTCTTCCAGTTCTCAGATCACTCTCCCATCCTCTGTGACTCCCAGCGCTCCAATTACTCAGCCATCCTCTCACTCTTCCTCCACTGCAATCATTCTGCTGCCTTCTGCCTCTTGCGGCTCTCTTTTTGGCCTACTGTCTTCTGTGTCTTCTAGTGTAGTGATCGCTCTGCTATCTTTTATGTCTTCTGACACTACACTTACTCTGCTGTCTTCTGCACCTACCTACACTGCAACCACTCGGCGGTCTTCTGTGTCTTCAGGCACTCTGATTGCTCCACCATCCTCTGCGTCTTCCCATGTGATGATCACTTAGCCTTCATCTGCATCTTCCAGTGCCCCTATTGCCTTTGTATCCTCTGTGACTGACTGCACTGCAATGACTCTGCTGTCTTTCCCATCTTCTGGTACTCAGATCAATCTGCCATCCTCTGCAACTCCTAGTACCCCAATCACTCCAACCTCTTCTGTGTCTTCTAGCACTGTGATTGCTATCGCATCTTCTTGGTCTTCCAGCACTACAATCGCTCTGCCATCTTCCATGTCTTCCAGCTCTGGCTCTACTATCACCCTCATGTCTTCTGGGTCTTCTAGTACTCTGATTGCCCCTACTTGTTCTCTGACTCCTACAGCTCCAATCACACTGCCATCTTCTACTTCTTCCACAACTGAAATCACTCTGCCATCTTCTGCATCTTCCAGTGCTACCATCACTCTGTCGGCTTCTGTGTCTTCTGGTACTACCAGCACCCTATGGTCTTATATCTCATCTGATGCAACAATCGCTCAGCTGTCGTCTGCACCTTCTGGTGTTGCGATTACTCTGCCATCTTTTGCATCTTCTTGCGCTCCAATTGCTCCCCCTTCTTCTGCTTCTCTTAGCACCACATTCACTCCATCATCTTCTTTGTCTTGTCAACTAACAACCACAGTCTCCAAGACCCCCCCATAACTTTACTCAACAACTACATCTCCTCCATTTTCCTCCACACAGAATCCTGTTAAATAAACCACTTTAAACACTTCTACAACTTTTTAAAACTTTATTCCCACTTTTAGCCCCATCTTGGCACACATCTTTGATTTTACCCCTATTTTTACCCCTGAAACTTGAACTTCACCACACAACTTCTGGAGATTGGGAGCTCCAGCTCTACAATTTTGACAGCTGCCTACTGCAGCTGCCCTGGAGCTTCTGTTAAATTTTCAGCTAAGTGTCTCTCCTTTTCCATCTTTTGATCCTCTTTGTGTTTTTTTACCTAGTTTTTGTTGTGATTTTCTTAAGTTCCTTCCCCTTGTTGGTTGCCTTGTCAACCACTATACCCCCTTCTACCTATTATTTTACTTAGCAATTTTCGCATTTTTGAAGCACTTATGCCTGCCCATCCTCCACTTTCTGGAGTGTCCTCCTCCCAAGTACCCTTAAATGATGCTAATACTTTGTATTCATCATCCCCCATTATACCCAGTACTCCACCTGGCAGACAACCTCCTCCTGTTTCTCTCACTGTCACCAGAGTTAGAGGACATAGGAGAAGCACTCCACTTTCTTCCTCTATTTCTCCCCCATTTCCCACCATGTCTACAATGAGTCCTCCTCCTCCTACCTCTGCTCAGAGGGATAGACCTGTTATTTTTGAAGGATTGCTCCATGATATTGTTAACCACATAAAGGAACACCAAGGACTTTTCACAGCACCTGAAGAGGACTTTCTCAACCACTTACTCCTTTCCATTAGCAGCTATCCTGATAATCACATTCCTGATGCAGCTCCTTTACAGTCAACAACCTCTTCTCCTATTCCAGAGGCAATTGAAGCTAGGCTATCTAAACAGGAGAAGACCTTAACCCATATTCTAACTAGACTTGACCAACTCACATCTCCTCCTTCTGCTACTCCTATTCCCCAACCTCCAAAGAAGACTTGGGCTAACATAGTTGAACAGACTACTTCTACCCCTACTACTACTTCCAATACTACCAAAGCCTCAAAAAAGCGCCCAGAGCCCACTCCAGAGCCAGAGAGAACACTTATTCTCAAGCCTACCACTACTCCTACCAACTTCAACCCACTCCAGATCAGAGAGTCAATCAACCATGCTCTGAACCAGGCCAAACTGAATATTACTGTTGTTCTTGTTAGACTCTCAGTCAATAATAACATAGTAATTGAGGTGAAGCCAGGTAACACTGCTGCTGAACTCAAGGAGAAGGAAAGTGTTTGGAGTCAACTGATTCCAGGACTGCAGGAGGTGGTCATCAGGGAAAGATGGTACAAGCTGGTGGCCCACTCTGTTGCTACTGACATGATTGTGGCAGATAGTGAGGAGAAACAGATGATGGCTTTCAAGGAGGACATTGAAGCCTACAATACAGACATTCAGCTTGCTGCCCCTCCAAGATGGCTAACCAGACCAGAGGCTAGAGTAGGAAAGTTGCACTCCTCCCTTGTTCTTTCCTTTAAAACTCTGAGAGAATTGAAATATGCACTAAGAAACCAACTTGTGATAGCAGGAACTTCAGTCAAGACTTCAGAGTTTGTTGACATCAGACCCACTACCCAGTGCAGGAACTGTCAGAAGTTTGGACACCATCAGAGAACTTGCAGACATCCTACCAGGTGCCAACTGTGTGCAGGAGACCATTCTACCAACCTTCACAGATGTGCTACCTGCCAGTCTACTAAGGAATGTCTCCACTCTCAGTTCAAGTGTGCTAACTGTGAGGGCTCTCACAAATCTACTGACCTGAGATGTGAGGTTTACAGGAACTTAACTAACAAACCAGAACTCCCATCAACTGACAACCCTTCCCATTCATTATGAGAGGCAAACCACTTACTATTATCCAGCACAACTGTGCAAAGACATATGAAGTATTGACCTCTCTCCTTCACTACACTAATGGTACAGCAGATATTGTTCTTGTTCAGGAGCCCTGGCTGGCCTCTGATGGCACTCCTTACTCCCACCCTTCATTTGAATCTTTTCTCCCTGATACTACTAATAATGAGAGACCTAGAACTGCTGCCTATGTTAGCAAATCTAGACTTGACATTCTTTGCACTTACAGATCTGACCTTCTTCCTCACCTAGATGGTGATGTGCTTCCAATTCAAATTCTTGCAGGAAAAGAGAAGTTTACCTTATGGAATATCTATAATGAAAGGAAAAAGCTGACACCTGACTCTAGGCCAATCTACACTATGGACAGAACTCTGCACCAGCTACAAATCCCTCAACATTCCATCCTCTGTGGGGACTTCAATGCCCACCACAGCTTATGGAATTCAGCAGTTCAGAAAGAAATTAGAGGTGAGGTCCTGGTAGATTGGTTTAGAGCTAACAACTGTGATCTAGTCAACCATCCTGATATCTCCACATACAACTACAGACAAGGAACTGGAAGCTCAATATTAGATCTGACACTGGCAACACAAGACATATATGAAAGAGTAGTGGACTGGGCAGTGGATGAAGATGCTCATACAGGGAGTGATCATGAAGTGGTAAGATTCTCTCTAGTACTTGATGCTGACAGCTTAGTTCCCAGTCCTATGAGCAATAAATTCAACTGGCAAAAAGCAGATTGGAATTCTTTTGAATCCACTCTACAACAATTAATGGCTAAGACTTCATCTTCCTTCAACTCATATCTGATATCTGGTACTACTGATGCATTGGATCAAGCAGCACTCATACTCAAAAACTCTATACTAGATTCTCTTAACCACCATGTTCCTCTCAGCAAACCCTGTTCTAGATCCAAGAGGTGGTGGACTTCTGAGTTAACTAATCTGAGGCAGGATATGGCTAGAAAGCATAGGAAGTGGAAATCTGACAGACAGGAATACTACCATACTGACTATAAGAGAGCTAGGAACTCATACTTTGCAAGAATCAGAGAAACTAAGAGTCAGTGTTGGAAATCTTTTCTGCAAACTGCCCAAGGTCAAGACATTTTCACAGCAGCTAAGTATACCAGACCTACAATGTCCTTGAAAACTCCTACACTTTCTCTAAATGGACAGTTTGCTACTGACTTTGAGGAGAAATGTCAGATGTTCACAACTTGCATGTTCCCAGACCCACCACCCAGCCAATCTCACTTCAACATAGAAGATACTCCAGCAGATAAGTCTTTCCCTTGGCCTGAAGTTACTGACTCTGAGGTGAAGGATGCAATCTTCAAGTCTGCTCCTTACAAAGCACCTGGCCCTGATGGAATCAACTTTCTTTGCTTAAGGCATGTATATCAGGCAATTCCTAGACCACTTACTGCACTGTTCAAATTACTGCTGAAAATAGGTTATCACCCACACTGCTGGAGAGAGGCAACTGGAGCCATAATCAGAAAACCTAACAAGCCAGATTATACAGTCCCAAAAGCTTACAGACCAATCTCTTTGTTAAACTGTTTAGGTAAGATCTCTGAGAAGATTATGGCTAACAGGCTGTCCTACATGGCAGAGACCTATGGACTTCTACACAGTGAACAGATGGGAGGAAGAGCTGGGAGAAGTGCCATTGATGCAGTTATGGCTTTGGTACATGATGTGCAGCAGGCAAGGTGTAATGGTAAAGTACTCTCAGCTCTATTTATTGATGTTAAAGGTGCTTTTGATCATGTCTCCAGAACACAGCTACTCTTGGTTTTACAGACTTTAGGTTTTCCCACTCCTGTTCTTTCATGGATAGACACCTTCCTTACAGACAGACAACTTGGCTTAGTATTTGATGGACAGAGGCAACCACTTCAATCAATCAAGACAGGCATTCCACAAGGCTCACCAATCTCACCAATCCTGTTTCTCTTTTACTTATCCAACTTGTTTAAGGATCTAGGACCCAGTGTTCTCACCCCTCAGCTAAGATCTCCTTCCTATATTGATGATGTTGCACTTATAGTAACAGGACCCTCTGAAGCTGCTAACTCCAAGTCATTGGAGAGAGCAGCCAGGAGGGCCTGGAGGTGGGCAGCTAACAATGTCACAGTATTTGATGATCCTAAGACTGAGCTTATGCACTTCCACAACAAGCCTTTTTCCAATACTAACAACATACCAGTCATCCTACCCCATGGTACAGTCATTTATCCTTCAACATACCTCAGATGGTTAGGAGTATGGCTGGACAGGAAACTATTATTCAACCACCATGTACAACAAAAGACAGCAGCAGCAACCAGGGCACTAAACATGATCTCAAGACTATCCAACTCAGAATGGGGACTATCAGCAGCAGCAATGAGGCAACTATACTACACTTCTATCACCCCAATTGCTGACTATGGAGCAGAACTCTGGTGGAAGGGACAGATAGGACTTGCTAATAAGTTGGAGAAGTTACAAGCAGAAGCTAATAGGAGAATACTAGGAGCTTTCAGAACTTCACCAACAGCTGCTCTGGAGATTGAGGCTTCTACACTTCCTGTTCCCTTAAGACTTGACAGACTTTGTAAGAGATATGCTTACAGGGTGTTACAGATGCTACCAGATCATCCAGTCAGACAAAGAACACCTAACTCATATCCATCAACATTACAACAAAGCTATCCTCCAAGCTCCTCTACCTCCTACTCCTCAGATTCAGACTGTACCACAACTCCAGTATTCAGATTCAGAGATCACATTACCTTTAACTCCCAACATGAACTATATGGTAATGTGAATCCAGATTGGAGGATTTCCCATTCCCAGCAAGCTAAGTTTCCCACCCAACTGATTAGAGTTTTGAACACTTTAAGTAACTACCTACCAGCAGGCAAGAAACTTGAGCAATGCCATCCTATCTTGCAACCACCATGGCACACCACCCTACCAGACCAATATCCCAGATTAGACATCTTTATCAGCCCTGAAGACAAAGAAGCAGCAGCCAGACAACATAAGATCCTATTCAACCAGATCAACAATGGAGACAACCTGATTCTCTACACAGATGGAAGTGAACTGGAGAGTGGAGGAGTAGGAGCAGGAGTGGTTATGATGCATGGTGGAAAGATTGTGGGCAGGTGGAGTGTGGGACTTGGGTTGGATATGAAGGTTTATGATGGGGAATTGGTAGGTATTGCCAGAGCACTCACAGAAGCAAGCAGGACCAGCCTATCTTTCAAGCACATCTGGATCTTTACAGACAACCAAGCAGCAATTCTCAACTCCTACAGCCTATCCCCTCACCCAGGCCAACAGGTTTCACAACAGATTCAACAGCTCACCATGGACCTACTCCTCTCTGACTTGGATCTACAGCTTCATCTTCACTGGGTTCCTGGGCATACAGGTATTCAGGGCAATGATGAAGCTGACAGTTTAGCAAAACAAGCAGCTGAGTATCCCCAACCCACACAGGACAGTTACCTTTCACTGACCAAATTGAAGACACAGATCAAGCAGTCTGCCCTTCCTGCCTGGCACCAGTACTGGACTCAACTGCCAGATACCAGGAAAGGTAGACACTTCAGGTCCATCCACTTCCACCTCCCCAAACTCAGACCACCACCACACTTCTACCAACTGTCTAGACATCAGCTTGCAACAGTCACACAACTCAGACTTGGCCATGGATATTTCAAATCTTATCTGTCTAGATTGGATGAGAATGTTCAAACCAGCTGTACCTGTGATAGACAGACACCAGCACTCCAAACACCAGAACACATTCTTCTGTACTGCAGCAAATATCAACAATCCAGACACCATCTCAGACAAGTTGCTCAAACCTTCTACCTTCCTGATGTGCTTGGATCCAAGGCTGGACTGCTGGCTGTGGGAAAGTTTATAGGAGAATGTGGAGCAGCAACAAGGCAGGAGCATTTGGGGATATGGGAAGGATTAGAGTGCTCTGGCAATGGAAGGAGAGGGGAGGAGGAAGGGGAGAGGGAAGAGGAGGGAGTGCAAGAAGGAGGAGAATGGGAGAGGAGGGAGGAGGAGAGATGGTTAGAATGGAGGGAGGCAGGTGGGGAGGTGGATGGATAGGAGGGAATAGGCAGGAGGCCCAATCAGAAGAAGACAACAGGATTTAGGAGATGGGATCTGGGACCAGTAGTGGGAGGCACTACACTCATATTTTTCTTTTCAGCTTCATAGCCATAGGCTCTACAAGCTTAATGATTTATAATAATAATAATAATAATCTTCTTTGTCTTCTGGTACTTTGACTGCTCCTCTGTCCTCTGGTCTTCCTGTGCCACAATCTCTCTGCCATGACTCCGTTGCCGTTACAACCACAGCGAAAGAAAAAACCACACCAAATTTTTCGCCGAGCCCTCACCTCATTGGTCAACCAGCAATTATCACTGCTTCACCCATCCTTTTTCCCCACTTTTACAGACAAATCATCCCACTTTATTTGTTATTCCATCACCCCTATCAACTGAGTCCCTCATACAACCCCCTTGATGTCGCGCAGACCCTTGGGCAAGGGTAGGGGTGGCAAGAACCCTCTTGCTAGCCCCTTTCACCTACCAGAATCCCACCAGACCAGAGGAACATCAATCCTCCCCACCTCGCCTGACGACACCCAGATGGAAGAGGATACCCCTTCCCCTGTCCAAACAGTCGCACCCCCACCAGATTCAGAAGATGCCTGGGAAAAGGCAGTCAATGAACACGTCACCTATCTACAAGAGGAACTACAAACCATGAAGACCTGCTACTGCGAGCTCAAAGATACCCTCAAAGCCATGGAAGCACACATGCTAGTAGTGCAGGAACGACACATTACGGACACCAAAGACCTCCAGCCAAAGTGGCAGCCCTTACCTCTCAAGTCGCACACCTTGTTGCTCAACCACAGCATAGCAACACCACCTTCGCGAACACCCAACCCCTCCCACCCACCCACCACAGCAAACCTGGGCCCAGAAAGCGGCCAGGACCCTCCCTAGCAAGCCCCCAGCACACTCACCAAACAAAACTGCCACTACTCCAGTTTTGACCAAACGCGACCGTACGATTGTCATTGAGAGAGATGGCACAGCACTCCCTGACGACATCCACACCCTCACCATAAGGAACGCTTTCAACACTGCAATTAAGAGACCTCTTATTTCAACAATTGAGTTCACCCCAAACCACCATGTCCTTCTTCTCACTAAGGACAACATCACGGCTGCCCAAGTCCTCAATCAACACAGAACAGCAATTGAGGAAACAGCAAGATCCACCATACCTGCCGCCACTGGCCTCAGACAAGATGAAGTTTGGCATAAGGTCATCCTCCACGGCATCCCCACCTCAGTCCCCTCTACTCCTGAGGGGTTCCACACTGTCAAGTCAGAGATTGAGGAGTTCAACACTGGCATTCACCTTCCCCGCCCACCCAGGTGGCTCACCACAGACGCCCAACGCACAGGCAAAGCAGCATCTACCATGGTCATCACTATTGCCGGCCAAGACAGCACAGATAAAGCCCTCAACAGAGGCCTCTCACTCTTTGGTAAAAGGTTTAAGGTCCAACGCTACCTCACCTTTGGTCCAGACACCCAGTGTTCCAGATGCCTTGCATTTGGTCACCACCCTACCCAGTGTACGGGCACTGCCTACTGTGCAATCTGCACCCATGAGCACCCTACCTACCTTCACACTTGCGGCAGGTCTGATTGTCCCACCAAAGGCAAAGCCTGCATCCATACCACCATCAAGTGCAAGAACTGCAACGAACCTCACATGGCAACTTCCAAGGAGTGTGCAACATACCTGGCGGCAAACCAAGTGGCTGCTGAGAGGCGGACAAAGGCTAATTAGGTTTCCTCTTACTTGTATTTCATTTGTTTTATTTGTTAGGCTTAAGCGGGTGGGAGGATTTCATTTGTAAAAGGGGTCGTTAGCGTTATGACAGGGGGTCCAATCAAAAGTTGCTACTAACATTTAGGAGACGGATATCAGGGACCAGGCGCGGGTGGCGTGCCATTTTGTATGTTAGTTGCCGCTTCATAGCCTCTGGCTCCATAAGCGTAATGAATTATAATAATAATAATAATAATCTCTCTGCCATGACCCACCTCTCCTAGTGCGTCTATTACCACCCTGATTTATGCATCTCCTGCTGCTGCCCCTCCGGTAGCTGTGACTAACAAGGCCATAACATTGCTTTATCCTGCTAATATCAATTCATCCACTCTTCCGCTATCTCCTGTGACCCAGATTTCTCATTTTATGATATATATACCTGATTCGACAACGTCACCTGCAGCCATTGCTTTAGTTCTCCCTGCATCGCGAACTCTCCCCTCCACCAAATATGCAGTGGCTCCAAGGTAGGTGGGTCTCCCCGGCAGCTGCCAACATCGAAGGCCCAACTAATGATTCTTCCCTGATAGTTTTCTGGTTTTCCTTTTTTTTTTTTTTTTGCTGTTCCTACTACAATGTTTCATCATTTAGGGGTTAGGATAGTTCTTCAGACTTAGTTAGTACTTTCTAGTCTACAATAGTAGTGATACAAATGGTCCCACTGACATGCCTACTCACATTCCTAGCTAGTTCGAGCATTCTTGAGTAAAATATACAGGTCTTCCATATTCCACTACTTGCATTGACTTTATATCCCTTAGAGGATTTTAGCGACTTTAGTTTTTATTGATTCAAAGGATGCCACTTTCTCTGCCCCTAACTGGCCTGAAGTCCTCCAGCCATGTCACTCAATTAGCTAGTTGCATCACTTAAACAAAACTTGTAGATGAGCTCATTGGCATCTCAGGACATGACTACATTCTGAGTTCTTTTTAAGCCTAAGGTGTGTCACATGAGAAATAGTGTCACTAGTCAACAGCACTTGTAGTTTGAACTAATGCTTTACTCCTTGCTGCAGCTTAATTTCTTGCATCATTAAGACACGGTCTTGGGTGACCCAATACTTATACGCAAAAAGGTATGTTATTTCAAAACAAAGACACCGTTCAAGTTCTCGAAAAGTATGATTCCTTATATTCGCTGTTGTGATGAGCCTTTCACTACAGGGATAAGTTTATTCGCTCTCTTCCCTATGCTGGAACTTTAGCCTGATTTTCATTGTAAGATTAAACATGGTGTTTAATATTAAGCACCCAATCCTGTAGAAACACCTCACGCAAGAAAATAACTTTTGTTTGATACAGAGTGATAGTCCTTGACTCTATGGACACTAACTCTGGTCATACAGGTAATTCCTAGTATGTAACCCTAATGCATGGTATTTAACACCAGCAAACCACACAAACTCCTCATCTCCAGCACAGACGAGACTCATTCACTTACCCTATATCCTGATACAAACCTGACATTGACTGACTCATTGCTAGATAAATAACTAAAATAGGCCTGATACATCCAGCGCTGAGCCAAATTAACTACCAAGGTAATATGTATGGCTGGCCTAAATGCAACCTGAGACCAGGGACATAGCTGCGAGAAATCTAATATTAGTATATGAGAAAAGTCACATGCTAGTTCTCTGAGCACACTAGTAATGCACTAGCCATTGCCTCCAAATTCGTCTCCCAAGACAATTGCAAGCACAAAACAAGAAAGACCTAGGAAACAGCTCTGTAAGAACATCTTACAAAGTATGGTGTATAGGTAACAGGTGCCTGAAAGGGAGGGGGATATGAAAGCTGTCCATCTTAGTGATACAGTAGTGATGAGTAACAAAGCTCACCAGATTGGGGGAAACAGAACCAGACATCACATCAACAAAGAAAAACCCCACGTCTGATGCATCAGCTGAAGGTCCTGACACAAATGTACGGTTAACGGCGTCCATATGTCCTGGATGTCCTGAAGTGTCTTGTAGGGTCTGGGATGTTCTGAAGTGTTTGGCAGTATACGAGATGTCCTGAGGGTCTGGTAGTGTCCAACCACCCTGAGTTCATCCTAAGCAAGGATACAATAATTTTCAACTCCCAATTTGGCTAGGTTGACTTTGATCCTTGCTGATATCCTGACACAAGATGGCAGAGAGTCATGATCATGACACTAAGACACATATTAGGCATCGGTATATCTACTTGACACTCAGACTAAATCTAAAGATATCGCCCAAAATATGAGATGTACAGGACCAAATCCTATTTTAGTCTCTTGAAGATTCTGGAAGCCATAATAGCCTATCAGTAGAATGTAAATGTGAGTAATAGTTATGATTGTTCAGGTGCATAGTTACATGTATGTTTTTCTAAGTCTACAACATGTTTAATCATTGAAAAACTACACAACATCTGGTCAGAATATCAGCAACAGGTCTGTCAACTGTCAT
>VBSK01000255.1:0-21168 GCA_006112555.1 Tuber indicum | reverse complement strand
GGGTTGGCGTCGTTTCTGTGCTCGGGGGGGTTGCGTCTTCTCCGTCTCCTGGTCCACCACCGGACCTTCTTGGATTTTTTTTTGCCCCCCCTTCCTCCTGACTTCGTCCCCGAAGTCCTTCTGCTGCGTTCCCGCGGGAACCAGTTCGCCCCGACCTTGTCTCCGTAGTGGGTCGGGCATCCGTCGTCGTAGCAGTATGTCCACGACATTAAGTCGTGTTCGCGTGATGGGTTTGCTGGGCGGTTGAGATCCGCCAGGTTCACCCATTGTTCGTTTGTGAGTCCTCCTCTTTCACCTCCACCCAGTCTCCGAATCTTACTGGGCTCGGGGCCTGGCTTGCCAGGGCTTCGTTTGTGGAATTCTCGCGTTGCCACGGTTGCATTTTCGAAGTTGTCGGCTGGATACCACTCTAGATCGTGTTCAGCGGGATATCCGGTCCACTTCGCGCGGTATTGTAGTTTTCCGTAGTGTAAGCGAGAATCGATGATTTCGTCGAGTTCGTATTCTTTTTCAACGTCGATTTCGATCGGTGGAGGAGGTAGTTGTTTTTGTGAGGGAAAAGAGTTATCTTGATAGGGTTCGATGAGACTGATGTGGAATGTTGGATGAGTGTTGTTCATCGAGCGTGGGAGGTCGAGCTTATATGCTCTCAGTCCCACTCGTTCCTTGATCGTAAAAGGTCCTAGTTTCTTGTAGTCCAACTTCCGTGATGGTCTCGTGGTTCGTATGTTTTTTGGTATTAGCCATACCTTATCTCCTATGGCTAAGTTCGGGTCGGGTTTTCTGTGTTTGTCGGCTGATTCTTTGTGTCGTTGTTGCGCGTGATAGATTTCTTCTCGTAATATCGCGTGCAGTTGATGCATGTTCTCGACCTCCGTTATCTTTGTCGGCACATCGTATTTTGCCGGATCGAACGTTGGATCATATCCGTAGTTCGCGTAAAAGGGTGTCATCTGAATGGTTTCTTGTTTTCCGTTGTTGTATGCGAATTCTGCCGTAGCGAGGTAATCTATCCAGTTGTCCTGCTGATAGTTCACAAATGCCCGTAGATATTGTTCTAATATCGCATTTGTTCGTTCCGTTTGTCCGTCGGTTTGTGGATGAAATGCTGTGCTTAACCGTCGGTCCATTTTCAAATGTTGAGTTATTTCCTTCCACAAATCGGAAGTGAATAGTGATCCACGGTCGGAAATGATGTCTTTTGGTAGACCATGTAATCTAAAGACTTGGTCTTTAAACAACTGGAATAATCCCGTCGTATCCATAGTGGTATTGCATGGCACGAAATGTGCCATCTTGGTCAGACGATCGACCACTACCCATATTGCGTCGCATCCTTTTGATTCTGGTAGTCCGGTGATGAAGTCCATGCTTATCGATTGCCATGGTCTTCCAGGAGCTTCCAGTGGTTTCAGTAGTCCATAAGGTGCGTGACGTACTGCTTTGGTCCGCTGACATGTTTCGCAGTTCTTGACGTATCGTTTGATATCGTTGCGCATATTAGGCCAGTAATATGACCTTCCGATAAGCTCTGCCGTCTTAGCCGTTCCACCGTGTCCTGCTTGTGGAATGTCGTGATTTCTTCTTATCGTTTCCGTTCGTAATGCTTCATCTGCCGGGATCCTTATCCGATTGTCGTACCATAGGTATCCCTCGTTTCTTTGGTATAATCCCAACGCCACCCCCCTTCATTTCCTTTCTTTTTTCTTCCAACGCTTGGGATATTTTCTTCATATCCTCATCTTCTTTTGTTTTTTCCTTGATCCATCGAGTGTATCCTTCGTCGCTTAGCACCGTTGTGCCTACTTCGTTCATGGATTCGTATCCACTGTCGTATCCTTCTTCGAAATACTTTTCCTTAGGGAGTAGTATTCTTTCTCTTTGTTTGATCCGTTCGTCTTCTTTGTTTGGCAGATCTTCTGCCCTTCTCGTGAGCGCGTCTGGTTGTCCTCCTTGTTTGCCGGGTCGGTACTCGATTTTGAAATGGTATTGCGACAACGTTTCATACCATCTTGCTTGTCTTTGGTTGAGTTCCTTCGTGGTGGTGAACGGCACTAGATTCTTGTGGTCGGTTATGACTTTGATGTCATGTTTGTGTCCCAACGTATAGGTTCTCCATGTCTTGAATGCCTGTACGATCGCTAACAGTTCTTTGTCGTGTATATCGTAGTTGCATTCCGCTTTTGACATGGTTTTGGATCGGAATGCCACCGGGTGCCAAAATCCATCCTCCGCTAGTTGCGATAGTATGCCCGAGCATACGTAGTTCGATGCGTCCGTTTCAATCCTTATCGGTAATTCTGGATTGAAATGTTGGAGTATGGGTGCCGTAGTGAGTTTCTCTCTTAACTTGTCGAAACTCGTTTGATGTTGTTCCCCCCCCTCCCATTTGATTCCTTTCTTAGTGAGTCCGTATAGCGGTTTAGCCACTCTGCTAAATCCTTCTATAAATCTTCGATAGAAGTTGCAGAAGCCTAAAAAGCGGTGAACTCCCTTGACGCTCTTTGGAGGTTTCCAAATTTCGATTTCTTCTGTCTTGACCGGATCCGCTTTTATCCCTTCTGGGCTGATGATGAAGCCCAGATATTCCGTTTCTTTTTTGTGGAACTCGCATTTTGTAGGCTTCAGCTTGACTTTAGCCTGTCGCAATGCCGTGATTATCGACCGTATATCCTTCTGGTGTTGTTCCAAGTTTTCTGAATATATGAGGATATCGTCTAGATAGACGATACAACACACATCCAGGAATTGACTTAACTTGGAGTTAATCCATCGTTGGAATGTGGCCAGTGCATTGGATAGTCCAAACGGCATTACTAGGTATTCGTATAGTCCGTACCTAGTGCGAAATGCCGTTTTCCATTCGTCTCCTTTGGCGATCCTGATATTGTGATAGGCATCCTTGATGTCCAGCTTGGTGTACCATTGCGCCTTTCCCAGTCGATCCAATGCTTCATCTATCAGAGGTAATGGGTATCTGTCTTTTTTAGATACCGCATTCAACCCTCTGAAGTCCACGCATAACCTCAACTTGCCATCTTTCTTTTTGACAAATAATATTGGTGCTCCTGCTGACGATGATGATGGCCTTATCCATCTTCGTGCCAGGTTCTGTTCAAGGTATTCTCTTAATACCTTGAGCTCTTCTTCTTGTAACGGGTAGAGTTTCATAAAGGGAGCCGTCTTCCCTTCCTCTAGCTCGATCTTGTGATCCTCTGGCCTGCGTTCGGGTAGATCCTTCTTTTCTCCTTCTTCGAACACATCCAGGAATCCATGGTATTCCCTCGGTACCATTTCTTTAAGCGTTGTCTTTTGCTTATTCATTCCTTGTCGTACGGCTAGCCGCGTACTTATCGTCGAAGCTTCGGCTATCGTGGGCCCATCTTCTTCGGGCTCCCATTTGAGTACTCCACATCGTTCTCCTTTTCGATAGAGTTTTCCGAAGGTTTTTGCTGATATAAAGTCGATATCGAGGGTTTTCCTTTTAGGTTGTTCTATCTCCGTGGTACCAGTACTCCCGAATCCGTTCTCGCCTCTTATCGTTTCTTCCAAGCTAACTACTTCCTGTAGTTGCCGAGTATCGATTTTTTCGATGATCATTTGGGCGATTCGGTCCCCTTCTCTGATCTCGCAGTCTTCGTCTTTCAGGTTCATAAGCAATACTTGAACCTCCCCTCGATAGTCTGCGTCTATGACTCCGGCTCCAGTGGTGATACCATGACGTACCGCTAATCCACTTCTTGGAGCTATTCATGCATAGGTTCCTTCGGGGAGTTGTATCGCAATCCCGGTTCTTATCATGGCCTGTCCCCTGGCGGGAACAGTCGTACCATTCATGCTGTATAGGTCGTGACCTGCAGCCATAACCGATCCCTTAGTCGGTATCTTTGCTTTCGGGTCCATCCGTCTGATCTGAATGTCCCCTTCGTTACATGTTATTTCCAACATGCGTGCTTGCTCGTTCTCCCATATCGCAATTTCTTCTGGAACTGTATTGACCGTTGGTGGTTTTTCGACACAGCTTGCCGTGCATTCGTCGCTGTCGAAATGTATCTTTTCTCGTTTCCAGTCGATCCTTGGGTTATGTCGTTTGAGCCACGGTGTTCCCAGTATGGCCGTATACTTCCTCATATTGGCCACTTGGAAAACCACCTCTTCTTTGTGTGTTCCGATCTCCATAGATACTTCCGCTTCGTGGGTAATGGGTCCCGCTTTGCTTTTTTCCCCATTGACCACATAGATGTCTCTGGGTTTGCTGATCCGATTCAGGGGTATTTGGTTCATGTCGCAAAACTCTTGGTCGATGAAGATTTCCGTTGCCCCTGAATCCAGCATTGCGTTGGTCTCCGTTATTCCATTGTTTGTTGATATCTTTATCTTGAGCATGAGGTGATCGGAATCGTCTTGTTCTTCTTTGTTGTCCGTGTGTTGGAATAGTGCCGAGTTATCAAAAGCCGTCGATAGTTGTGTAATCCTAGTGGGTTTTCCCTTTGGCTGGTCCCTCCGACCACCATTTACTGGGGACCCGAGTCGTTTAAATCCTCCTGGGGTTTTCCATCGTCATCTCTCGGATCTTGACATCTTTATTCCCGCATTGCGCAATAAAGTGTCCCTTCTTTCCGCATCTGAGGCATGCGTTCTCTTCTCTTCTCTTCCGATATTCCAAGGGTGATAGTTTCGGCATCCCGAATCGGGTTTGGAACTTCTTCTTTCCTCCCCTTACCGCATCCAGGTCCATCGGTTCTCCTCCGCTTCCTCCAGATGTGGTAGTCTTAGCCACATATTTTCCGTCGGCGCTTCTTGGTATTTCTTGTTATCTCGCCGTGGGGTTCTGCTTTTTTGCATGCTTCACCTGGTTGAGCTTGTTCTCCTTCGCGATTGCCCATCTCGCGAAAGCGTCGGTAGTGGTGAAAGGTGTATCTCCTAAACCCCAGGCGTCTTGTAGCGTTTCGCTGCATGCTGACAATAGGTGATTCCATAGTGAGTTGTCGTCATATTCTGCTTCGCTTGCGATAAGTCGGAACTCGTTCCAGAACTCTGTCCTGTTCCTTCTTCCTTGCTTCATTGTCTCGAGTTTGAGTCGTGCTGTTTCTCTTGCATTCGGGTCTCCGAATTGTTCCTTTAGGGTTTGTTTGAACTCGTCCCACGTGTCCCAAGTCCTTGGTTTGGATCCTTCGCTATAGGGGATGAGCCATGCCTCGGCCGTGTCTCTCAGGAGAGACTCCGCAAAGGCTACCTTCAGGTTGTCATCGCTGCCGTTGTATTCTTTGACCCTAAAGTACCACTCTAGTTGAGCTATGAAGCTCCGAAACTTCGTTCGATCTCCTTTAAACACATCAGGCTCCCTTGGCTTCGGTCGATTCCTCGAGTTTGGTTGAGCGGAAATTCGGAAAGCGTTGAATTGTGCCTCAGTCATGCCGATTACATTGACTGGGGCAGGTGGTGCCGCCGCTGGTGCGGGTACGTCCGCCATCCTTCTTGGAGTTGGTGTTCCTTCTTCGTCGGAGCTTTCCGCAGGTGATCTGTCTTCTGGTGTGACTGGACTTCCTGTCCTTGAGGGTTGTGCTGATGCGTTTTCTAGGGCGTCGGTAAAATCTCCTCCTAGCCCTAGGGTATCGTCGTTTATATCGAGATCACCTTCGTGATCTGGGTTGAAAGCCGTGTTGTCTATCGTTGGGCGTCGCTGGTGAGACGCAACCAAATGTTGAGGAGTCCTGTTCCTATATCAGTTCACGCGACAGGCAACGATACTTCTCTTATAGTATCGTATGATACTATATATATTTCGTACTAATAGTGTGCGTTCACACTATTACTTTTCTTAGTCGTTCTCGTATAGTGTGTGTTCACACTATTACCTTTTCTCTTGTTACACTTAGTAGTCGTAGAGGCGTTCCTCTTCTACTAAGTTCGTGTAACTATCGTGAGGTAGATAGAATAAAGTAAATTCGTTCTTAAAACAATAAGTAGGAAAATAACTTAGATGGTTGCGTGAAGAACTAACTAACTCGCCTCCAAGGACTCCTTATATAGTCCTTCCCTCAACCTGCTTACAAATCAAACCAAAGGCAGTCTGCCTTGCCAGTCTGCCTTGCGCAGCCCCCTTGCGCAGCCCCATGACCTCTGAATAGATCATGTGCGTGAAACATAACATAAAACATAACATAAACCTAACGAGTCTGCCTTGCGCACAGCCTCGTTGCATAGCCTCCTTATGCAGCCCCGTGACTTCTAAATAAGTCTCGTGCGTGAAATATAACAAATGAAACCTCAACGAGTCTGCCTTGTAGTCTGCCTCGTTGCATAGCCCATCATAAATCACATGACCTCTGAATAGGTCAAGTACGTGAAAACATAAATCATAACATAAAACAACTACGTAACAAAGGAAACTCATAAACCAATTTCGTAACAAATGAAACTTACTAGCTAACTAGTGAAATCTACTATGTCCGATCTAGAATCGTGACACAAACTATCTAACAACTTCTTTCGAATTCCTATATAACAAATTACTATCAAGATAAGGTAACTATACTCCATAGAATAGTAACTTGTGCCCTAAGATAGAATAACTCTAGTATAAAGGTAGGGTAACTCTACTTGAACTTATTGTCAAACAATTTAAGATAACACCTAAATTGACTGCTTTGATTATCCTACTGAGTAGCATAACCACTCTCACGTACTAGTGTCTAAGTAATTCTAGTATGGTTTAATATGCCCAACTGAGGTAGTTAACTAATAGTACCTCAACTTGGTAGACTCTTGCCTACCACCATTCCTATTTCAGTAGTCTCTTAACTCCAGTATGAGTATAGGTTTGGCTAACTGTAATAGTACTTGATGGAGTCTATTTTCATTTACACGGAGAGCAAGAGGAGAAATTTCATCTTTTAGTTTATATTGAAAAACTAAATTTGTATTTAACTTACACAGAAGTAAAACTTATATAATATATTCCTATAGCATCCAAGAATACTGTGGTATTTGAGGGAATTTTCAAAAACATTAATGACATAATATTTTGAGATCTTTATTATATAAAAATCTATGATATTTCTACTATGCTAAATATTAGGCTAAACTAAAATAAAAATGTTGTAAGGATATGCAATAAAGGTAGAAATACTATTGTATTTTTAGCTTGCCAAATAGCACCTTACTATTATTTATAATGACAGATTAATATAAACTTCAAAGCATTTCTTACATTAAGTTCTAGATATGTGTAATTGTTTTAGTATCTGATAATATGAAATATCTCTAGTATTTAGTAGTAAAATCTTAGTAGATATATAATATAATTTCTATAATATTATCATTTTCAGAAGTACTTTCTTGTACTATAATTGTGGCTGATCACTACAAATCTTTTTTGGTTACTTGCTTGTAATTTGTAATACTAAACTAAAGTATCTGTTAGCTTAATATTATCTATAAGTTCAACATGACTTTTAGCTTAACATAAATTTTTATGGTTTAATATTGTGACTTATTGTAGATCAATATAAGATTACAGTAATCTTACTAGTAGTTTATTGAATCTAATAATATTATGAGAGTATCATGTAGCTTAGAAGAACAATAGAATCTTGGAATTTAATATTATTAAGTTATGATTAAATAAATCCTTATAAGCTAATAGAACTTTACTTCTTTCATGAAACCATATATAAAAGATAGGCAAACAATTCAATCCTATACTGACCATCTCCACTACACCTCCGGTGATTGAAATTTATTACCTCTTTGAATACAACTCAACACCAAGGACTTCTTACCACTTTTCGCGTCTGGTCCTTTCTCTAGGGAGTGGACCAGGCTATTACTCCTTATTTTTCCACCGCGGTGGAACTTCTCTTATGCCTTCTCTCTTAAGGTCTACCCTCTTGAGATCCTTCTTCCTCCTTTCTGGCATCTTTGATTGCTGGTCCTCACTCCTGCCCCGCTTTTGCTTTGGCCTCGCTTAGCATCAGCATGGTCGGGCAGCTCCTTTTTTCCCTACAACACACGGCTGGGAATACAGTTTGCGGTACGCGATTACGATCGATTCCTTCTCCTTTTCTCTGGTCTGTTTGAGTTAGTCCCACTACTGGGTCTGAGTTCTGTCCCGCTAGTGGGTACGGGTCAGTCCCACGGTCGGGGGATTGTAGTTGGTCTTCTCAACAGGCTATGGTCGATTTCGCCACTCCCCTCCTCTTTGTCCGTTGCATCTCTCCTCGGCTGTGGGCATTTGGAATTAGTGCAGACCGCCTAGTTAAGACACGAACACATTTCATATATAGTTGCTTCGGCATTTGGGTCTATCCCTCCTTTCTCCTCTCCTCGGTTTGGTCGGCTGGCACCCTACTACCTCCCCACTCCAGTGGAGCAGAGGTGGCTGTTGTCTTTCTGTCTCCTTTCTCCCCTCCCGGGGGCTCCAGCCCTGGCCCCCCTCCTCCGGTCAGTATTGCACTGTGTCGGGCTGGTTGGAACCTCTCCTCTTTCTTATGCCTACCACCGGCTTGGCAGGAGTGCACTATTGCTGGAGTACCTGGCCCCGATGTGCCCGGGCCCTCCCTTTTTATTTGGGGCTCAATATTGGGTTAGCCTTCGGGCAGCCGGGTCTTCTTCAAGTTGCGGCATTCTTGGTAGGTATAGTTTTGGTTTTCTTTTGTGCCTTTGGGCCGGGATTTCCAGGGGGGTTTTTCCTTATGGCTTCCTGCTTGTCTTGGGTTGGGTTTCTTTGGAGGCTTGGTTCGGGGCGAGATGTGCTGTTGACTCCATACCAGAGGGGCTTGGGGCTTGCGTTTTTTGCTTCAGACGGAGGTGGGATGCGTGCTTTTATGGTTTTGTTTCCGCCATAGCTAGCACTGCATGCGAGTTTTTATACCTTAAACAACGAATATAAATATTATTATGATATAAAAAAAAAAAAAAAAAAAAAAAAAAGACAATTCAAGCCTATAAAAGAAAATTTCTAAACTTATAGTTAGAAGTATCAAGGTTGAAAAAAAAAAAACAAATATAAACTAAAAAGTTTCATACAGTAGAGTTATAGTCTTTGCTTAAGTTATGATATCATAATATTATTGTATTACAAAAATGTTATATTTTGCTACAAAAACATTGTATTAAGCTATAAAAATGTTGTGTTGAGTTACAAAAAAGTCATGTTAAGCCAGCAAGTCATATTAAGCTGGCAGGCACTCCAGAGGAGTGCTGCAGGTTGCGTGCAAGCAAGCAGCCGGGAGTTCTGGCATTAACCTATGATATAACCGACGCATGAGTAGAGAGTCATTGAAAATATACTTTTTTAACTTTATCTGTACCTCATGTATTGTTTCCGGATCTTGGTAAGGTTCAGTAAAACAGAGACCTGTACCTCCAGACCTCCATCTCTACCAGTAAAAATAGTATTGCTTGGTAAGGTAAAGTAATGGTAAATTAACTGTTTCAGTGTGTGCCATTTTTAGATGAAACAACAAAGTTCTCTACTCGAGCACAAGCATGAGTACGAACAGTACGGTAGATACCATTCGGCCTGAGGTGACATGTTCATGTCGCAGTGTCCGTCCGGATAACATAGTTCAGGAGCCGGCTTTAGTGATACAAGTACCTCCCATCCACGTGACGCAAAAGAATAAATTAGCCCCGCTCTTCGTCAAACAAAAATACCTCCACCTCGCCCCCTTCGCCGTTTCTACGATAGCGGCGAGCGGAAATCTTTGTACACACTGGGTCCCGACACCTGAAAACATTCCGCCTTAGGGGTAAATTTAACTTAAGATACGGGTACTTCCTCTAACAGTTGACGAAGAGCATTTAAGCAAATCATTACCGAACTTTTTGCCTCCTTCGTCTTTAAACCCCGCTGGAATCAACTTTGGAAAAAAAAAAAAAAAAAAGAGAATCCCCTTCACTACAAAATAACAAACCGTAATCATGAGCAGCGATAACGGCTCCACTGTTACTACGGTGCAGATTCTTCGAAAGGATACTATTAAGGTCGGTTACGATCTTACTGACACTATCACGGTAGATCTACTACAGAACTTGATCTCGTCAACATATGTCCTGATAACCGACACAAACCTCGCACCTCTCTACCTTCCCGCCTTCGAATCCTCTTTCAATAAAAATGCACTCGAGTATTCCCCTGAAGCCCGTCTCCTCTCATACATCATCCCACCAGGCGAATACTCAAAGTCCCGCTCCACGAAAGCTGAGGTGGAGGACTGGATGCTCTCGGAGAAATGCACTCGTGACACAGTTGTCATTGCACTTGGAGGCGGCGTCATTGGGGACATGATCGGGTATGTCGCTGCAACATTCATGCGTGGGGTTAGATTTATTCAGGTGCCGACTACGCTATTGGCTATGGTGGATTCTTCGATTGGCGGGAAGATGGCGATTGATTCGCCCCATGGGAAGAATTTGATTGGAGCCTTTTGGCAACCAGAGAGAATTTTCATTGATATGAAGTTCTTGGAGACTTTGCCGGAGAGGGAGTTTGTTAATGGGATGGCAGAGGTTATTAAGGTGAGTTTGGGTTGGAACAGGTGGGGATGTAGAGAGAGTAGTAGCTAATGATGGTGATAGACAGCTGCTATCTGGGATGAAGCCGAGTTTGCTAGATTGGAACAGAGTTCCGGGTTGATACTCGAGACGGTTAGAGCTGGGAGCTCGGGGAGTGGTATGTTACCTATCACCATGGCTTGGGTTGACTTCGCTGACAGCTTCTAGGCAAAGCTCAGATCGGGAACGTTCAGAATGTGTTCAAAGATGTCATCCTGGGCTCCGTACGTGTCAAGGCACATGTGGTATCAGCAGACGAGCGCGAGGGGGGGTTACGGAACTTGCTCAACTTCGGTCACTCTATCGGGCATGCTATTGAAGCTATCCTATTTCCACAAATGCTTCACGGAGAGTGTGTGGCAATCGGAATGGTCAAAGAAGCTGAGCTCGCTCGACACTTGGGTGTCTGCAAACCTGGCGCTGTCGCGAGACTATCCAAGTGCTTGACTAGCTATGGCCTCCCGACCTCTCTCGAAGACAAGCGTGTCAAGAAGCTTACTGCCGGAAAGCACTGTGGGGTTGAGAGAATGCTCTCAATTATGGGTGTTGACAAGAAGAACGACGGGCGCAAGAAGAAAGTAGTCCTCCTTGCTGCAATTGGTAGAACATATGAAAAGAAGGCATCTGTTGTTAATGACGACTCCATTCGTGTTATTCTCTCCCCAAGTGTCATTGTCCATTCCCAGAGATCTGGTGTTCCAGAACTGGAAGTTACTCCTCCGGGATCGAAATCTATCTCCAATCGTGCGCTTGTCCTAGCGGCGTTGGGTTCTGGAACTTGTCATGTTAAGAATCTCCTCCACTCCGATGACACCGAGCATATGCTTACTGCCCTTCACAAGTTGGGTGGAATCCAGTATTCTTGGGAAGAGGACGGTGACGTTCTCGTTGTGAATGGAAACGGTGGCAAGCTTCGTGCTTGTGGGGACGAGCTATATCTTGGCAATGCTGGAACCGCAGCGCGTTTTCTAACTTCCGTCGCTACCCTGGTGTCTCCTTCGGGTGAACATGATTCTATTGTTCTCACAGGGAATGCCCGTATGAAGCAGCGACCAATTGGATCCCTTGTCGATGCTCTTCGCTCAAACGGAAGTTCTGTTGAATATCTCGAGAGCCAAGGCAGTCTTCCGGTTCGTGTTCCTTCAACATCGGGACTTATGGGAGGAAGAATTGAGCTCGAAGCGAAGGTATCCTCTCAATATGTGTCATCAATTTTGATGTGCGCGCCATATGCTCGCGAACCGGTTACTTTGTCGCTTGTCGGCGGAAAGCCGATTTCTCAACTCTATATCGATATGACTATCGCCATGATGTCTTCTTTCGGAATTGATGTCACAAAGTCGACTGCTGAGGAGTATACTTATCACATCCCTCAAGGATCTTACAAGAATCCGGCAGAGTATGTTGTCGAGAGTGACGCTAGTTCTGCTACTTATCCTCTTGCTATCGCGGCTATCACTGGGAATACCGTTACTGTACCAAATATTGGTAGGAAGTCTCTCCAGGGAGATGCTCGCTTTGCTGTGGATGTTCTCAGGCCAATGGGGTGCACTGTTGAGCAGTCGGACTATTCTACTACAGTTCGAGGTCCACAAAAGGGCCAATTGAGGCCCTTGCCCCATGTTGACATGGAGCCTATGACTGATGCTTTCTTGACTGCATCAGTTCTCGCGGCTGTCGCCAAGGGTGTGGAGAGGTCTTCTATAACCGGTATTGCCAATCAACGTGTGAAAGAATGTAATCGGATCGCCGCCATGGTTCACGAACTTGGGAAATTCGGTGTCACTGCCGGCGAGCTGGAAGATGGTATATGGATCCAAGGAATAGACTACAACTTATTGAAAACCCCCGCAGGAGTTCACTGTTATGACGATCATCGGGTTGCTATGAGTTTCTCAGTTATTTCACTCATTGCACCGAATCCAGTCATTCTCCAAGAGAGAAAATGCGTGGAGAAGACATGGCCCGGTTGGTGGGATGTACTGTCTACCTCTTTCAACGTTCACCTGGGCGGTGTCGAGCTTCTGGAGAATCCCCAAGTGAAGGAAGTGAAGAAGGGCTCCAATCGCACGATTGTCATTATTGGCATGAGAGGTGCTGGTAAGACGACGATGGGCATCCGGGCCGCTAAGATCCTGAACCGCCCGGTTCTTGATTTGGATACCGTGCTTGAGCAGGAGCAGAAGAGCGCACTGCCAGAGATCATCAAAGAGCATGGCTGGGATGGATTTCGGAAGCTGGAATTGGAACTTCTACAGAGACATCTTAAGGCCCACCCTGACAGTTATATTTTTGCCTGCGGAGGAGGTATTGTAGAGACGCCAGTTGCAAGGAATCTCCTGAAGCAGTACTGTTCTTCTGGAGGAATCGTCATCCATGTTCATCGTAATATCGAAAGGGTCATGGAGTTCCTTAGTATCGACAAAACTAGACCTGCATACGTGGAGGATATGGTTGGGGTTTGGAACCGTCGCAAGCCTTGGTATACTGAATGCAGCAATTACCAATACTACAGCCCGATTGTATCTGAGAGTGATCTGGCTATTGCACAGGCCGACTTTTCTAGATTCCTTGCAATTGTTACTGGCAACTCGGATTACCACGAGAGGCTTCTTAAGAAGACAAGATCTTTCTTTGTTTCGTTGACTTTTCCGAACTTGGAAGAAGCGACGGGTGCCATCAATTCTGTCACCATCGGCTCGGATGCAGTTGAGGTGAGGATAGACTTGCTAATTGATCCTACGGATTCAAATGGAGTGGCGACTCCGGCGTTTGTATCTGAGCAGCTTGCTGTCCTCAGGGGCAAAACTCAACTCCCGGTTGTTTTCACTATTAGGACTAAGAGTCAAGGCGGAAAGTTCCCCGATGAAGATCACCAACGGGCTTTGGAGCTCTACCTGACTGGCATTAGGATGGGATTGGAGTATATTGATCTTGAGACTACCTGGCCTGTTGCACTGCTTGAGAAGGTTACTTCGGGTAAAGGTTATAGCAAGATTATCGCCTCACATCACGATCTTGGTGGAGATCTCTGCTGGAGGAATGCATCTTGGATTTCTAAATTCAACATGACTCTCAAATACGGGGATGTGATCAAGCTCATAGGCCAGGCGAAGAGCATACAAGACAACTACCATCTGGAGAACTTTAGGAAATATGCCGCCACCCACGAAACCCGCATGATAGCGCTCAACATGGGCGAAAAAGGCAAGCTCAGTAGAATCCTGAACACCTTCTTGACTCCCGTCACCCACCCGGCGCTCCCGTTCAAGGCGGCACCAGGCCAGTTATCGACAATAGAGATCCACCAAGCCCTCTCCCTAATGGGCATGCTTGAAACTAAGAAGTTTTACATTTTCGGCACACCCCTCTCCCACTCCCGCAGCCCAGCGTTGCACAACACGTTATTTCAGTCCCTTGGCCTGCCACATACATACCACCTCTTCGAATCTGCTGACGTCTCCGCCACTAAAGAGATCATGAACACCGAGAACTTTGGAGGGGCATCCGTCACGATCCCGCATAAAATCTCTATAATCCCCCTTCTATCCTCTATTTCAGCCCATGCTCAAGCGATCGGCGCGGTAAACACCGTTATCCCGGTTACTACAGAAGACGGAACGCGCAGGCTTACAGGAGATAACTTTGACTGGGTCGGTATCCAAAACTCCCTCCGCATTGGCGGTGCTACCGAACCGGAGGGCCACTCTACGGCAACGGCGTTGGTAATCGGTGCTGGTGGGACCTCCCGTGCAGCGGTATACGCTTTACACATGATGGGGTATGGTAGGATATACGTTGTAAACCGCACTCCTGAGAATCTCAAGTCTCTAGTAGAGGCGTTCCCAAAAGAATACAATCTCGTGGCTATAAATTCCCTCGCCGAAGCCAAGAGTGTGGAAGTCAAACCAATCACCGCGGTTTGTACGGTCCCAGCGGATAAGCCAATTGATGACGCGCTCAAGGTTATACTGTGGGAACTGCTGGCCGGTGGAGCATGCGCGGGGGTTCTAACGGAGATGGCCTATAAACCGAGGGTTACTGAGGTTATGACCTTGGCGGAGGGAGCAGGGTGGAAGGTTGTTCCTGGGTTAGAGGGGTTGGTTGGACAAGGAGTTGCGCAGTTTGAGGTTTGTGTTCTTTTTTTGACTGGTCTGGGTTGTGGCTAATAATTGGGCAGGTTTTCACAGGGGGGATTGTTCCAGAATATGGAGCTGCGAGGGCGGCGGTTCTTGGGGTGTAGGTGACATTGACTTTGAAAGTGTGTACTGGTGTCATAGCGTTGGGTAGGGTGGGGTTCAATGAGATATTCGTTATATTATGGGAATACAGGCCACGGAGAAGATCGTAAGATTGTTCATATGGTAATTGAGAGTGATATCTATGAACCTATCCTACGCCGTGAAAACAACAAGTCATATCGAGTTTGTCGTATGATATTCACTATCATATTCCGGGAGCTAGAATCGTAAGCACCTATAATCACACCTCCCAAAGTACCACTACCAATCTGATGGTAGTTTATTGGTACAGAGAAATTGAACCTGTGCCTTCGTCTACTCTGCTGTGGGGGGTCAGCTCGTTTCCACTACACCCACGCCGCCCCTTCCATCCCCCATCCCACTGGCTCCTACAATCCAACTTTGTACGCTAGGCTATATAAAATAGTACTCAGGGGTGCGTGAAAATAATTAACATTTTGTGGCGGAGTGTGGCACCGTGTTGTCGAAGCACATACTACTGACGTTTTAGGATTAGACATCGCTTGTCGCGAGCAACAATTTAGAAGCCATGAAGACAGGAGTATCACCCAGCAACTACCACAACAGCATTTATTGAAAAGAAACAATACAAGATGAGTGCCTTTGCATAGTGATACTTTGTAATCACTTAACTAAAAAAGCATTCCTACTATAATTATGGCATACCTGGCAGATGATTCATTTGCGGACAAGATGCGATGGATTGACTTCTAATAATAAGTGTACTAGGCATACTCCTACCCTCAAAGAGGATGACATTCAAGAAATTATCTCCTATACCATTCATGACTGCAATACTTGCTGAGTGTCTTGGGGGGAAATTGGAGGCAACATTGGTCTCTCCTGTTACCCCAATCTTATTTGGGATATCCTTGTATTACATTAATATAATAAATATATACCATATTGCAAGTGGTTAACAACACTTGAAAACTAGGAGAAGAGAGTACAGAAGTATTAGGAAAAGTATCAATAAACTCTGAAGTTTATACAATTTAGATTCTTGAGTAATATCTGATTCCATTTATGCATAAAACATGTAAAGAGAATGACGTTATAGTATTTTGCGACACAGCTACACTAGAGTTACTTGGTTCTCAATACATTAGCAAAGAAATACCCAGCATCTGCCCTTGTGCCTTGTGCTCTCACATAAGTGACATCATTCCTGTGCCCCCTGTGTTCTATACACCCAGGAGACTATTGCAATATCTGCTTACCTTAAGGTGATATGAAATTGCCTCCATGCAGTCTGTTCCATCTGGATATGATGTCACATCTGTCACATATCCAGCTAATATCAAGGTTATTTTCCTTATTACTTTCTTGTTTTGATGCATGCAGTTTCAACTTGCACCTTCCCTATGGCATGATACTAGTTACAGTTGCTGGTTCCCTTTCAAGAGTATTCAGTATTACTCTACCACACTCTGTGGTATCCTGATGCGACATTGCTTCCAACCCACATCTAGCCTTGCCTGAGATATCCCCCCTGCTACTCTATTGCTCTAATATCTGCACCTTCACCTTACCTCTTACCAGGATCCTTATCATTACTAGTTCTCTCCAGAGTATTTCCAGGTATGGTAGCACAGTAGTCCAATGTCATACCCCTTTTATCACCAGTTATTGTATTTTGAGTCAGCTTTACACAATCAACTATTTTCTGCTTCAATTCTCCTGTTTCCTGATTAACTTTCCTTGCTAAGTTTTTATAACTTGTTACTCCTATTAAATTTACGCCCTTGTATCTAGTTCCTTAGTGCCTCCAGATATTAACCTGAATCTGAATTTCCCAAGTTCACAACATCACAGACATCCATTTCCCATACGCAATTTTTATACTTTGTATTCCTCACTTGTGGAAAAGGCTGAATTGAAAAGAGAGGACTACTACCCTAATGCACAAAATAGGTAGTTATTTTCTCTTTTCAATCTGGCCTCTTGTGTAGAATATACAAAAAGAAAACCCTGTGTCAGATATGTCAGCTGTACATTTAGATACAAATGCACAGTTGCTACCATCTCATGCGTCCTAGATGTCTTGAGTATCTAGCAGTGTCCCATTCACTTAGAGTTTATCCTTAGCGAGAATGCACTAATTTTCAACTCTTAATTTGACTAGGTCAACCTTGATCCTTACTGATGTCCTGACACAATATGGCAGAGAGTCTTATTCATGATACTACTAGTAAGCCATACTGGCATACCAGTCATTGGTATATCTACTGGACACTATGACTAAATCTAAAAATATCTACACAAATAGGAAGTGAGTCATACCAAATTCTATTTTGGTCTCTTGAATGATCTGGGAGCCGAAATAGTACACAGGGTAAAATGTAGAAGTAAGTGATAGTTGTGATTGTAGGAGTACGTGGTAACTTGGGTATTTTGTTAAGTTTTTCTAAGACTGTGACATGTTTGGACAATCACACAACATCACAGTCAGAATATTAACATCAATTCTGTCAACTACCATTACTTCTCAGTCCCTATACCATCAAAGGTAATAATTTTGAACAACATTCTACTCAATTTCAGCTTTCCGTTCAAGTTGCATCAAAGAACATGTGCTCACTGTAAGTTTACAAAGGGTTACAGCCTATTTGGTATCCTGGCGACATGCTGAGTTTGACATCAGATCCCTCAGCCATCTCTAGAGTGAAATACTCCATACATTATGGAAACTTTCTACTTGATGTGGGCTTTCCTACAAAGTAAAGGACGTCTTTTCAGCACTATTATCCATGGAGTTACAGTCTATTTTGTAACCTGGTAAAGTACTGAATTTGATACCAGATTGCTCAGCCATCCTTTGGGCACAGCACTTTATATTTTAGAACAATGTTTCATTCAACATTGGCTTTTTAATGATATAAAGAACGTCTACTCAGCATTAATATTGGTGGAGATACAACCTATTATGAAGGTAATACTTACCCTAGTAAAGTGCTGAATTTGACACCAGATCCCTCGGCCAACCTTTGAGTGCAGCACTTGATACTTTACATCAATGTTCTACTCTACACGGGCATTTCAAAGCTATAAAGAACATCTACTTGACATCAATATTGGTGGAGATACAGCCTATTATGGAGATAATATTAGCCCCGGCAAAGTGCTGACCTTGATGCCAGATTCCTCAACCATCCTTTCGATGCAGTACTGAATACTTTACTCCAACATTCTACTCAAGGCAGGGTTTCTCACGGTATAAAGCATATCAACCTAGCATCAATATTGCTGAAGATATGGCCTATTATAGATGTAATATTTACAGTGGTAAAGTGCTGACTTTGACACCAGATTCCTTGGACAACCTTTAAGGACAGTACCCCACACTCTACAGCAATGTTCTACCCGATGCTAGCCTTCTAATGATGTAAAGGATGTCTTCCCAGCACCATTATTTGTGGGATTACAGCCTATTTTGTGTCCTAGCAAAGTGCTGGCATTGACATTAGATGCTGTCCTCAGTACTCCGATACGCAGGCTGACATTAGGTATTGTAGATATACTCAATGCCAGCTGTCCATTGTTGTAAAGGACCTCTTCCTGGTACTCTTATTTGTGGAGTTTCAGCCTGTTTTGTGTCCTGGCTAAGTGCTAACTTTTATGTCAGATTCCGTGCTCAATACTCTGACACACCGGATGATATTTGGTATCGTAGATGTACTCAATGCCAGCTTTCCAAATGTGTAAAGGATGTCTACTCAGTATTAGTGTTGGTGGAAACACTGGATATAATATCTATTTGACTTTGAATTGCTTCTATGTCCTTACTTAATTTTTATAATCTAGTCACTGTAGCCCTAAAGATAAACATTAAAGTACAATAATAAAGCCCTTCCGGTAATAATTTACAGTCACTCGTCAAAAGTGTTCGTGAATTGCTTACTAAGCAACCTCGCCAAAATTGCCAACTCATAAAGTTGATCAAAATGGCTGGTTAACTTACTACTACAATAACAGGAATAATTGGACTTTAAATTTTTGCTATATCCTTAGACTTTCCTTAGTATAGTGCAGCATTTTCTGTTATTTTTTTTTACTGTTTCTGCCATGGTGGATTTAATATCTTCACCCACAACAGTGGTAGCAACATTCTAATGGAAGACTGCTTGTATGCAGGGAAAAAAAGCTGCCATAGAAGAACTGCGATTTCAGGAATGCCATGAGGCCAGTGTTCAAGAAGAACTTCGGGAGAGACAGTATTCATTAGTCTATTCCATCTGAAGGTACAGTTTGCAGAGAAAAATATGCAACCATGATAAGACCAAATTACAAATTGTGTTCTCCACTCATATGGTGGACTGACTTATCAGAAATTTTGCTGCTCAGAATTCTCCCACCTCTCTTTATTCCCATAACCTGTTGCATATTTGTCAGCCTGTCACTTATCCATTGATTGTTGTTCACTGTACTGGTTACTCCTGTTGTTAATAGACCATTTACTATCCACCATCGTTCGCTCTTTTGTCAGCATACCAGCCACCCTTGCTAAACCTTTTGTGGTATGTCTATTTACCTATTATTTATTGCCAGACTGTCTTTTGATTGTCATTTTATTCAACTTTAGGCCAGAGCATGTTTCTGCTACCGGGAGTTACACGGGAGTGTGTGGAAATATAGAAACTGTGAGGGAATAGGAGCAGAGAATTGTGTGGAAGGGGTATTCTATAGTATTCTTTGTGATTTTCCTGTTCTAATTTTAGCATGGTGGTGTATAGAGGAGAAAGAAAACTTATATGAGTAAGCAGGGAGGTTAGTGGATATGTGTAACATTCACTGGAGTGATTTGAATAGCTTTTAGTGCTTATTTATACTCCGGGTTTTTCCCTATTTGGTCAGTTTAGTTGTAGTACAAAAAGGGTTGAGCAGAACAGAAAATTGAGCAGAGAGTGGGAGAGTTTATGAAATCTTGTGTTGTCGGGAGAGTGGTAAGATTCTATTCACTTACTCCTCTTCTACACTTTTAAGTGAGATAGTCTCTAATTACAGTTACTAAACTTAGTCAGTTTCAAAGATTTGAAGAATCTTAAAACAACTATTACACAAACTGTACTGTCAATTGAGATAGAAACTGCAGATAAATTAAAAAAAATGCTACCCAATAAGGAAAAAGGTCATATAAATTTACAGTCTAACCATTTGAGCTTATATGGTAGTTGTGATCTGTCATGGTCAACTTTTTAGACCAGAATTTGTGGTGAGGTTGCTAAGTAAGCATTTCACGAACACTTTTGACGAGTGACTGTAGGTATAAGTTATGCTTTCTATTGGCTATATCCTGTGAATTCTGAATATTAAGAGATGCATTCTGACGTCGGTTACTATGTCCAGTTGTGTCCAGAGTTTTGGGTGTATGTTCTGTTACATCCTGTATTTGGAAGATACGTCCTATTGCATCCTGACTTTACTTGTCATGTCCCTGTACATCCTAGTTAAAGTTTTGCATTCTGGATGTCCTGTACATCAGATGCACATGATGCACAGGACGTGACTTGCAATTTTTGCTGATTAGTAATAGTTCCTATATACAGTATAGCGACAATATTATGATTCTCACCCATGCAGATAACTGAGTCCCTATCCTGTAATTCCAGATTCTTCCATAAATGTCATCAAATCTTTTTAAATCAATCTGGCTATTGACCAGCCAATGCCAGTCGCTCTCCAGTATCAGGTACGCTTGACCAATGATTATCACAATATCAGCTATCCTAAACTCTTGTGTGTCATCTTTCTGCTATACTGTGACAAGGCCATGTACCTTGAATATGTGTCTTGAGTTGGCTGCAGTTAATATCTCAATACTCGCTAGACACCATATAGTACTTCTGCATGTGTAGTGACTGATTTTGAAAAGTGTCAAATGCTTTGCTGGGAGCTGACCGTTTGGCATACCATCCAACTCTTTCGTACCTATATGTACCCAATTTCATTATTGCAACTTGCCTGATTCTGGAAGTGAAAAGTACTCGTACATAGTGCATGGTAGATATCATAAACTTCATGATCTTGGAATGCAGGAACTGAGATCTTAAGTTATGTTAGTAGTTCAATAAGGAATGATGTAAGTATCACTAAATCCTAAGGAAGGTGGTGCTAAGTCGACAGGTTTTTTTCAACTATATTGAGTCAATTCATAGCACATAGTAGTAGAGGAGACTCCCAAAACCTTGTAAAAATCCATAATGTCTGATATATCATTGCAATCTTCTTTCAGGATCCTGCAAATAGCCCCCTGTACAGATATTGTACTCAGAGTAGTTTTACCTAAATAGTCCAAAGTGTTGGCTGAGAGGTCAACTCCGTGACATTGGAGGGAATAAAAGTTCAA
>VBSK01000254.1:0-21200 GCA_006112555.1 Tuber indicum | reverse complement strand
TTCGCTGTGGTTGTAACGGCAACGGAGTCTCAAACAAGCAGCTGAGTATCCCCAACCCTCACAGAACAGTTACCTCTCACTGACTAATTGAAGACACAGATCAAGCAATCTGCCCTTCCTGCCTAGCACCAGTACTGGACTCAGCTGCCAGATGCTAGGAAGGGTAGGCACTTCAGGTCCATCCACTTCGACTCCCAAAACTCAGACCCCACCACACTTCTACCAACTGTCCAGACATCAGCTTGCAACAGTCACACAACTCGACTCCGTTGCCGTTACAACCACAGCGAAAGAAAAAAACCACACCAAATTTTTCGCCGAGCCCCCACCTCATTGGTCAAACACCAATTCTCACCACTTCACCTACCCCTTTTCCCCACTTTTACAGACAAATCATCCCACTTTATTTGTTATTTCATCACCCCTATCAACAGAGTCCCTCCTACACCCTTTATGTCGTCTTCACGACGTCTGGGCAAGGGCAGGGGTGGCAAAAACCCTCTTGCCAGCCCCTTCCACCTACCAAAATCACACCAAACTAGAGGAACATCAATCCTCCCCACCTGTCCAGACGACACCCAGATGGAAGAAGACGTTCCTTCCCCTGTCCAGACTGTCGCCCCTCCACCTGCTACAAAAGATGCCTGGCAACTGGCAGTCAACCAACATGTCACCTATCTACAAGAAGAGCTAGAAACCATGAAGACCTACTACTGCGAACTGAAGGATACATTCAAAGCTATGGAAGCAAACGTGCTGGTAGTTCAGGAACGACACATTGCAGACACCAAATACCTCCAAGCCAAAGTGGCAGCCCTCACCTCCCAAGTCGCACACCTTGTTGCCCAGCCCCAGCATAGCAACACTACCTTTCCGAACACCCACCCCCCTACCACCCAACCAGCACAGCAAACATGGGCACAGATAGCAGCCAGAAACCTCCCCAGCAAGCCTAAAGCAACCTCCCCCAGCAAGACTGCCACTACTCCAGTTTTGACCAAACGCGACCGTACGATTGTCATTGAGAGAGATGGCACAGCACTCCCTGACGACATCAACACCCTCACCATAAGGAACGCTTTCAACACTGCAATTAAGAAACCTCTTATTGCAACCATTGAGTTCACCCCCAACCACCATGTCCTCCTCCTCACCAAGGACAACATCATGGCTGCCCAAGTCCTCAAGCAACACAGAACAGCAATTGAGGAAACAGCAAGATCCACCATACCTGCCGCCACTGGCCTCAGACAAGATGAAGTTTGGCATAAGGTCATAATCCACGGCATCCCCACCTCAGTCCCCTCTACTCCAGAGGGGTTCCACACTGTCAAGTCAGAGATTGAGGAGTTCAACACTGGCATTGACCTTCCCCGCCCACCCTGGTGGCTCACCACTGAAACCCAACGCACAGGCAAAGCAGCATCTACCATGGTCATCACTATTGCCGGCAAAGACAGCACAGATAAAGCCCTCAACAGCGGCCTCTCACTCTTTGGTAAAAGGTTTAAGGTCCAGCGCTACCTCATCTTGGGTCCAGACACCCAGTGTTCCAGATGCCTTGCATTTGGTCACCACCCTACCCAGTGTACGGGCACTACCTACTGTGCAATCTGCACCCATGAGCACCCTACCTACCTTCACACTTGCGGCAGGTCTGAATGTCCCACCAAAGGCAAAACCTGCATCCATACCACCATCAAGTGCAAGAACTGCAACGAACCTCACATGGCAACTTCCAAGGAGTGTGCAACATACCTGGCGGCAAACCAAGTTGCTGCTGAGAGGCGGACAAAGGCTAATTAGGTTTCCTCTTACTTGTATTTCATTTGTTTTATTTGTTAGGCTTAAGGCGGGTGGGAGGATTTCATTTGTAAAAGGAGTCGTTAGCGTTATGACAGGGGGTCCAATCAAAAGCTGCTACTAACATTTAGGAGACGGATATCAGGGACCAGGCGCGGGTGGCGTGCCATTTTGTATGTTAGTTGCCGCTTCATAGCCTCTGGCTCCATAAGCGTAATGAATTATAATATTAATAGTTACACAACTCAGACTTGGCCATGGATATTTCAACTCTTATCTCTCTAGATTGGATGAGAATATTCAAACCAACTGTACCTGTAACAGACAGACACCAGCATACCAAACACCAGAACACATCCTTCTGTACTGCAGCAGATATCAACAATCCAGACACCATCTCAGACAAGTTGCTCAATCCTTTCACCTTCCAGATGTGCTTGGATCACAGGCTGGCCTGCTGGCTGTGGGAAAGTTTATTGGAGAAAGTGGAGCAGCAACAAGGCAGGAGCACTTGGGTATATGGGGAGGATTAGAGTGCTCTGGCAATGGAAGGAGAGGGGAGGAGGAAGAAGACAGGGAAGCGGAGGGGGTGGTAGTGGATCTAGGGGAATGGGAGAGGAGAGAGGAGGAGAGATGGTTGGAATGGAGGCAGGCAGGAGGAGTGGGGGAGGAATAGAGTGGAACAGGCAGGAGGCCCAATCAGAAGCACACAACAGGCTTTGAGAGATGGGATCAGGGACCAGTAGTGGTGGGCACTACAATCATGTATTTCCTTTCAGCTTCATAGCCATAGGCTCCACAAGCTTAATGATTTATAATAATAATAATAATGTGGTTGAGCAACAAGGTGCGCGACTTGAGAGGTAAGGGCTGCCACTTTGGCTTGGAGGTCTTTGGTGTCTGTCATGTGTCATTCCTGCACTACTGGCATGTGTGCTTCCATGGCTTTGAGGGTATCTTTGAGTTCGCAGTAGCAGATCTTCATAGTTTGTAGTTCCTCTTGTAGATAGGTGATGTGTTCATTTACTGCATTTTCCCAGGCGTCTTGTGAATCTGGTTGGGGCGTGACTGTCTGGACAGGGGAAGGGGTGTCCTCTTCCATCTGGGTGTCGTCAGGCGAGGTGGGGAGGATTGATGTTCCTCTGGTCCGGTGGGATTCTGGTAGGTGAATTATTATTATTATTATATCTCATTACGCTTATGCAGCCAGAGGCTATGAAGCGGCAACTAACATACAAAATGGCACGCCACCCGCACCTGGTCCCTGATATGCGTCTCCTAAATGTTAGTAGCAAATTTTGATTGGACCCCCTGTCATAACGCTAACGACCCCTTTTACAAAAGAAATCCTCCCACCCGCCTAAAGCCTAACAAATAAAGGAAACAAAAGTATAAAAACTAAACAGCCCTGGTCCTCCTCTCAGTTGCTGCTTGCTGTGCCGCCAGGTAGGTTTTGCACTCTTTGAATGTTGCTTGGTGGGGCTGGCCGCAGTTGGAGCACTGAATGGTACTGTGAAGACAGGCTTTGCCCTTGGTAGGACAATCTGACTTGCCCCAGGTATGGAGGTGGGTAGGGTGTTCTTGGGAGCAGATGCTGCAGTGCACGTTGCCAGCACACTGGGTGGTATGGTGGCCAAAGGCCAGGCATTTGCTGCATTGGGTGTCAAGGCCAAAGGAAAGGTAGCGTTGCACCTTAAACTTCTTGCCAAAGAGGGAGAGGCCTCTGCTGAGGGCTTTATCAGTGGAGTCTTTGCCGGCAATGGTGAGGACCATGGTGGAGGCCAACTTGTCCTGACGTTGGGCTTGGGTGGTGAGCCACTTGGGGGGGCGTGGGAGGTGGGTGCCAGGATTGAAGGTCTCAATCTCAGCCTGAACAGTATGGAAGTGGGAGGAGGTAGGGATGCCGTGAATGATGACCTTATGCCAGATCTCATCCTTTCTGAGGCCTATGGCAGCGGGAATGGTGGCTCTGATTGCCTCTTCAATTGACAAGTGATGGTGTTTGAGGACAGAGGCGGCTGGTGTATTAGCCTTAGTGATTAGGAGGACATGGTGGTTGGTGGTGAACTCAATGTTGGCAATAAGCTGCTTGCCAATAGCAGTGTTGATAGCATCGCGGATAGTGAGGGTGTTGGTGTCATCAGGGAGGATGCTGCCATCTCTCTCTATGACAATGGTACGCTCGCGTTTGGTCAAAACAGTAGGCTTTGCAGTTTTGTTTGGTGAGGTGGTAGGGGGCTTAGCCGGGAGTAACTTGGCTAGCTTCTGGGCCCAAGTTTGCTGTTGTGGTGGTGGCGGGAGCGTTGTAGAGGTCTGGGTAGGGTGTTGTTGTTGTTGTTGAAGCTGGGCCTCTAGGCGCGCAACTTGGCTGGTAAGGGTCTCAATTTGGAGGTGCAAGTCTTCAGTGTCCTGGATGTGACGTTCCTGAACCACCATGAGGTGCTACTGAAAGGCTCGGAACATGCCCTCCAAGTTGGAGAGGCGAATTTCTCTGCCCAGAGCTGAAGTTCTCATGTCATCTGCGACATGTGTGGGCGTGAAGGGTTGGTGGCCAGTTGCTGTGGCAGCACACTGTTGTGGAGTGTGCGGGACAGGTACTGTGTCCACAGGAGAGGCAAGGCCTTCATCCATGTGGGTATCATCAGGCGAGGCTGGTGTTTGTGTGGGGAGTGGAGGGTTGAATGGTGCGGCAAGGGGGTTAGAACCCCCCCTTCCTTTGCCCTTACGTCTAGAACTAGACATTAAAGGGTGTGGACAGGGACTCTGAAGATAGAAGTGATCGAAAACAAATAATAAGGGCAGATTTGTTGATGAAAAGTCTTTAAAGTGGGGGACGAGGCGGTGAGAAAAGGTGTTGGACCAATGAGGTGAGGGCTCGGCGAAAAATTTGGTGTGGTTTTTTCTTTCGCAGTGGTTGTAACGGTAACGGAATCTAAGGTTGGCAATAAGCTGCTTACCAATAGCAGTATTGATAGCATCGCAGATAGTGGGACTCCGTTGCCGTTGCAACCACAGTGAAAGAAAAAACCACATCAAATTTTTCGCCGAGCCCCCACCTCATTGGTCAACCACCAATTCTCACCCCTTCGCCGGCCCCTTTTCCCCACTTTTACAGACAAATCATCCCACTTTATTTGTTATTTCATCATCCTTATCAACAGAGTCCCTCCTACACCCTTGATGTCGTCTTCACGACGTCTGGGCAAGGGCAGGGGTGGCAAAAACCCTCTTGCCAGCCCCTTCCACCTACCAGAATCGCACCAAACTAGAGGAACATCAATCCTCCCCACCTCTCCAGATGACACCCAGATGGAAGAAGACGTTCCTTCCCCTGTCCAGAATATCGCCCCTCCACCAGCTACAGAAGATGCCTGGGAACAGGCAGTAAACCAACATGTCACATATCTACAAGAAGAGCTACAAACCATGAAGACCTGCTACTCCGAACTCAAGGATACATTCGAAGCTATGGAAGCACACATGCTGGTAGTTTAGGAACGACACATTGCAGACAACAAAGACCTCCAAGCCAAAGTGGCAGCCCTCACCTCCCAAGTCGCGCACCTTGTTGCCCAGCCCTAGCATAGCAACACTACATTTGCGAACACCCACCCCCCTTGTTAGGCATAAAGACAATGCACAGACCTCTCGGTAGGGTAACTGCGCACAGACCCTCATTTATCGAGAGCCTAACACCCCCCTCCGGCCCCGTCCTGGGGCCCGCACGTCCTTAGCGAGATTTCGAAGAGTTGCGTCCCATGACTATAATGTCATCTCACAGAAGCCCACTTCATGACACCATATACGTCGCTGCCGTCCGTTCGACCGTAAGCTGTTCGCAGGATATACAAAAGGGCACCTCTGGGTACCTCTGAGAAGCGGAACGGAGGAAATCCGTCGGAGGCGCATTGAGTTATTAGGCTTCAAAGTTAGACATCCTAACTATGGGCCGAAAGAAACGGGACGTTTTCGGTTCGAAAATCCGCAACTACTCCTACAGTGCCCCAGAGGCCATAGGGGTTAGATATGACACCAATACCTATCTGAAGGCCGCTGTATGTTGGTTGGTCATGGAGACGGGATCCCTCGAGAGGTGATTCTCTTTCAGGCGGGGCGGACCGAGGGGAAGCTGCTCAGACTTAGAAGACCTAATAGGCGATAGACTTATGAGTGTTGGCACACTGTCTACACAGCCTGCATTATGCATAGGTACCCGACGCATACGCTGGCCACTATGTGAAATCGGAAGAGACTACTGGAACGATAGTTAAGACGACTGCAGTTTCAGACAAGAGTCTACTTGTCTCTATAAATTGAAGATCCGTCATTCGAGGATAATCACACATCCTACGGTTAGACGGAAAAGAATTTATGAGAACGAAGATGGTGTGTGACAGTTCAGGGTCAAACAGTGTTCGCACTTGTTAAAGACCACGAGACGTTAGCGTACAATCTTGGATAGATACTTGGTTATAGGAGGATTAGATGTAGTCCGCGAACACTCAGACGCGGGATATAAATATTGAAGTGCCTCCCAAGCTTTTAGCCATTATCAAGCAACGGAGAAGAGACCTTAACAATATAACATTGTTTTACCTACGAATCTTTATAAAATTATTTCCCTTATCGATTAAGCGAGTTCTTAGTAGTCATAAACGAAAAGAACGACCCCGAGCCTTCCTAGACAAATCTCCGTTTATTACGAAAGATTCAGGCCTAAGTCTTCTCAACAATTATTCAGAGTCGGCTTCCGCCTAACACTATATTGTTAGCTCTCCTTATTATTATTATTATTATAAATCATTAAGCTTGTAGAGCCTATGGCTATGAAGCTGAATAGAAAAATATGAGTGTAGTGCCTCCCACTACTGGTCCCAGATCCCATCTCCTAAATCCTGTTGTCTTCTTCTGATTGGGCCTCCTGCCTATTCCCTCCTATCCATCAACCTCCCCACCTGCCTCCCTCCATTCTAACCATCTCTCCTCCTCCCTCCTCTCCCATTCTCCTCCTTCTTGCACTCCCTCCTCTTCCCTCTCCCCTTCCTCCTCCCCTCTCCTTCCATTGCCAGAGCACTCTAATCCTTCCCATATCCCCAAATGCTCCTGCCTTGTTGCTGCTCCACATTCTCCTATAAACTTTCCCACAGCCAGCAGTCCAGCCTTGGATCCAAGCACATCAGGAAGGTAGAAGGTTTGAGCAACTTGTCTGAGATGGTGTCTGGATTGTTGATATTTGTTGCAGTACAGAAGGATGTGTTCTGGTGTTTGGAGTGCTGGTGTCTGTTTATCACAGGTACAGCTGGTTTGAACATTCTCATCCAATCTAGACAGATAAGATTTGAAATATCCATGGCCAAGTCTGAGTTGTGTGACTGTTGCAAGCTGATGTCTGGACAGTTGGTAGAAGTGTGGTGGTGGTCTGAGTTTGGGAAGGTGGAAGTGGATGGACCTAAAGTGCCTACCCTTCCTGGCATCTGGCAGTTGAGTCCAGTACTGGTGCCAGGCAGGAAGGGCAGACTGCTTGATCTGTGTCTTCAATTTGGTCAGTGAGAGGTAACTGTCCTGTGTGGGTTGGGGATACTCAGCTGCTTATTTTGCTAAACTGTCAGCTTCATCATTGCCCTGAATACCTGTATGCCCAGGAACCCAGTGAAGATGAAGCTGTAGATCCAAGTCAGAGAGGAGTAGGTCCATGGTGAGCTGTTGAATCTGTTGTGAAACCTGTTGGCCTGGGTGAGGGGATAGGCTGTAGGAGTTGAGAATTGCTGCTTGGTTGTCTGTAAAGATCCAGATGTGCTTGAAAGATAGGCTGGTCCTGCTTGCTTCTGTGAGTGCTCTGGCAATACCTACCAACTCCCCATCATAAACCTTCATATCCAACCCAAGTCCCACACTCCACCTGCCCACAATCTTTCCACCATGCATCATAACCACTCCTGCTCCTACTCCTCCACTCTCCAGTTCACTTCCATCTGTATAGAGAATCAGGTTGTCTCCATTGTTGATCTGGTTGAATAGGATCTTATGTTGTCTGGCTGCTGCTTCTTTGTCTTCAGGGCTGATAAAGATGTCTAATCTGGGATATTGGTCTGGTAGGGTGGTGTGCCATGGTGGTTGCAAGATAGGATGGCATTGCTCAAGTTTCTTGCCTGCTGGTAGGTAGTTACTTAAAGTGTTCAAAACTCTAATCAGTTGGGTGGGAAACTTAGCTTGCTGGGAATGGGAAATCCTCCAATCTAGATTCACATTACCATATAGTTCATGTTGGGAGTTAAAGGTAATGTGATCTCTGAATCTGAATACTGGAGTTGTGGTACAGTCTGAATCTGAGGAGTAGGAGGTAGAGGAGCTTGGAGGATAGCTTTGTTGTAATGTTGACGGATATGAGTTAGGTGTTCTTTGTCTGACTGGATGATCTGGTAGCATCTGTAACACCCTGTAAGCATATCTCTTACAAAGTCTGTCAAGTCTTAAGGGAACAGGAAGTGTAGAAGCCTCAATCTCCAGAGCAGCTGTTGGTGAAGTTCTGAAAGCTCCTAGTATTCTCCTATTAGCTTCTGCTTGTAACTTCTCCAACTTATTTGCAAGTCCTATCTGTCCCTTCCACCAGAGTTCTGCTCCATAGTCAGCAATTGGGGTGATAGATGTGTAGTATAGTTGCCTCATTGCTGCTGCTGATAGTCCCCATTCTGAGTTGGATAGTCTTGAGATCATGTTTAGTGCCCTGGTTGCTGCTGCTGTCTTTTGTTGTACATGGTGGTTGAATAATAGTTTCCTGTCCAGCCATACTCCTAACCATCTGAGGTATGTTGAAGGATAAATGACTGTACCATGGGGTAGGATGACTGGTATGTTGTTAGTATTGGAAAAAGGCTTGTTGTGGAAGTGCATAAGCTCAGTCTTAGGATCATCAAATACTGTGACATTGTTAGCTGCCCACCTCCAGGCCCTCCTGGCTGCTCTCTCCAATGACTTGGAGTTAGCAGCTTCAGAGGGTCCTGTTACTATAAGTGCAACATCATCAATATAGGAAGGAGATCTTAGCTGAGGGGTGAGAACACTGGGTCCTAGATCCTTAAACAAGTTGGATAAGTAAAAGAGAAACAGGATTGGTGAGATTGGTGAGCCTTGTGGAATGCCTGTCTTGATTGATTGAAGTGGTTGCCTCTGTCCATCAAATACTAAGCCAAGTTGTCTGTCTGTAAGGAAGGTGTCTATCCATGAAAGAACAGGAGTGGGAAAACCTAAAGTCTGTAAAACCAAGAGTAGCTGTGTTCTGGAGACATGATCAAAAGCACCTTTAACATCAATAAATAGAGCTGAGAGTACTTTACCATTACACCTTGCCTGCTGCACATCATGTACCAAAGCCATAACTGCATCAATGGCACTTCTCCCAGCTCTTCCTCCCATCTGTTCACTGTGTAGAAGTCCATAGGTCTCTGCCATGTAGGACAGCCTGTTAGCCATAATCTTCTCAGAGATCTTACCTAAACAGTTTAACAAAGAGATTGGTCTGTAAGCTTTTGGGACTGTATAATCTGGCTTGTTAGGTTTTCTGATTATGGCTCCAGTTGCCTCTCTCCAGCAGTGTGGGTGATAACCTATTTTCAGCAGTAATTTGAACAGTGCAGTAAGTGGTCTAGGAATTGCCTGATATACATGCCTTAAGCAAAGAAAGTTGATTCCATCAGGGCCAGGTGCTTTGTAAGGAGCAGACTTGAAGATTGCATCCTTCACCTCAGAGTCAGTAACTTCAGGCCAAGGGAAAGACTTATCTGCTGGAGTATCTTCTATGTTGAAGTGAGATTGGCTGGGTGGTGGGTCTGGGAACATGCAAGTTGTGAACATCTGACATTTCTCCTCAAAGTCAGTAGCAAACTGTCCATTTAGAGAAAGTGTAGGAGTTTTCAAGGACATTGTAGGTCTGGTATACTTAGCTGCTTTGAAAATGTCTTGACCTTGGGCAGTTTGCAGAAAAGATTTCCAACACTGACTCTTAGTTTCTCTGATTCTTGCAAAGTATGAGTTCCTAGCTCTCTTATAGTCAGTATGGTAGTATTCCTGTCTGTCAGATTTCCACTTCCTATGCTTTCTAGCCATATCCTGCCTCAGATTAGTTAACTCAGAAGTCCACCACCTCTTGGATCTAGAACAGGGTTTGCTGAGAGGAACATGGTGGTTAAGAGAATCTAGTATAGAGTTTTTGAGTATGAGTGCTGCTTGATCCAATGCATCAGCAGTACCAGATATCAGATATGAGTTGAAGGAAGATGAAGTCTTAGCCATTAATTGTTGTAGAGTGGATTCAAAAGAATTCCAATCTGCTTTTTGCCAGTTGAATTTATTGCTCATAGGACTGGGAACTAAGCTGTCAGCATCAAGTACTAGAGAGAATCTTACCACTTCATGATCACTCCCTGTATGAGCATCTTCATCCACTGCCCAGTCCACTACTCTTTCATATATGTCTTGTGTTGCCAGTGTCAGATCTAATATTGAGCTTCCAGTTCCTTGTCTGTAGTTGTATGTGGAGATATCAGGGTGGTTGACTAGATCACAGTTGTTAGCTCTAAACCAATCTACCAGGACCTCACCTCTAATTTCTTTCTGAACTGCTGAATTCCATAAGCTGTGGTGGGCATTGAAGTCCCCACAGAGGATGGAATGTTGAGGGATTTGTAGCTGGTGCAGAGTTCTGTCCATAGTGTAGATTGGCCTAGAGTCAGGTGTCAGCTTTTTCCTTTCATTATAGATATTCCATAAGGTAAACTTCTCTTTTCCTGCAAGAATTTGAATTGGAAGCACATCACCATCTAGGTGAGGAAGAAGGTCAGATCTGTAAGTGCAAAGAATGTCAAGTCTAGATTTGCTAACATAGGCAGCAGTTCTAGGTCTCTCATTATTAGTAGTATCAGGGAGAAAAGATTCAAATGAAGGGTGGGAGTAAGGAGTGCCATCAGAGGCCAGCCAGGGCTCCTGAACAAGAACAATATCTGCTGTACCATTAGTGTAGTGAAGGAGAGAGGTCAATACTTCATATGTCTTTGCACAGTTGTGCTGGATAATAGTAAGTGGTTTGCCTCTCATAATGAATGGGAAGGGTTGTCAGTTGATGGGAGTTCTGGTTTGTTAGTTAAGTTCCTGTAAACCTCACACCTCAGGTCAGTAGATTTGTGAGAGCCCTCACAGTTAGCACACTTGAACTGAGAGTGGAGACATTCCTTAATAGACTGGCAGGTAGCACATCTGTGAAGGTTGGTAGAATGGTCTCCTGCACACAGTTGGCACCTGGTAGGATGTCTGCAAGTTCTCTGATGGTGTCCAAACTTCTGACAGTTCCTGCACTGGGTAGTGGGTCTGATGTCAACAAACTCTGAAGTCTTGACTGAAGTTCCTGCTATCACAAGTTGGTTTCTTAGTGCATATTTCAATTCTCTCAGAGTTTTAAAGGAAAGAACAAGGGAGGAGTGCAACTTTCCTACTCTAGCCTCTGGTCTGGTTAGCCATCTTGGAGGGGCAGCAAGCTGAATGTCTGTATTGTAGGCTTCAATGTCCTCCTTGAAAGCCATCATCTGTTTCTCCTCACTATCTGCCACAATCATGTCAGTAGCAACAGAGTGGGCCACCAGCTTGTACCATCTTTCCCTGATGACCACCTCCTGCAGTCCTGGAATCAGTTGACTCCAAACACTTTCCTTCTCCTTGAGTTCAGCAGCAGTGTTACCTGGCTTCACCTCAATTACTATGTTATTATTGACTGAGAGTCTAACAAGAACAACAGTAATATTCAGTTTGGCCTGGTTCAGAGCATGGTTGATTGACTCTCTGATCTGGAGTGGGTTGAAGTTGGCAGGAGTAGTTGTAGGCTTGAGAATAAGTATTCTCTCTGGCTCTGGAGTGGGCTCTGGGCGCTTTTTTGAGGCTTTGGTAGTATTGGAAGTAGTAGTAGGGGTAGAAGTAGTCTGTTCAACTATGTTAGCCCAAGTCTTCTTTGGAGGTTGGGGAATAGGAGTAGCAGAAGGAGGAGATGTGAGTTGGTCAAGTCTAGTTAGAATATGGGTTAAGGTCTTCTCCTGTTTAGATAGCCTAGCTTCAATTGCCTCTGGAATAGGAGAAGAGGTTGTTGACTGTAAAGGAGCTGCATCAGGAATGTGATTATCAGGATAGCTGCTAATGGAAAGGAGTAAGTGGTTGAGAAAGTCCTCTTCAGGTGCTGTGAAAAGTCCTTGGTGTTCCTTTATGTGGTTAACAATATCATGGAGCAATCCTTCAAAAATAACAGGTCTATCCCTCTGAGCAGAGGTAGGAGGAGGAGGACTCATTGTAGACATGGTGGGAAATGGGGGAGAAATAGAGGAAGAAAGTGGAGTGCTTCTCCTATGTCCTCTAACTCTGGGGACAGTGAGAGAAACAGGAGGAGGTTGTCTGCCAGGTGGAGTACTGGGTATAATGGGGGATGATGAATACAAAGTATTAGCATCATTTAAGGGTACTTGAGAGGAGGACACTCCAGAAAGTGGAGGATGGACAGGCATAAGTGCTTCAAAAATGCGAAAATTGCTAAGTAAAATAATTGGTAGAAGGGGGTATAGTGGTTGACAAGGCAACCAACAAGGGGAAGGAACTTAAGAAAATCACAACAAAAACTAGGTAAAAAAGTACAAAGAGGAGCAGAAGATGGAAAAGGAGAGACACTTAGCTGAAAATTTAACAAAAGCTCCAGAGTAGCTCCAGCAGGCAGCTGTCAAAATTGTAGAGCTGGAGCTCTCAATCTCCAGAAGTTATGTGGTGATGTTCAATTTTCAGGGGTAAAAATAGGGGTAAGATGAAAGATGTGTGCCAAGATGGGGTTAAAAGTGGGAATAAAGTTTTAAAAAGTTGTAGAAGTGTTTAAAGTGGTTTATTTAACAGGATTCTGTGTGGAGGAAAATGGAGGAGATGTAGTTGTTGAGTAAAGTTATGGGGGGGGTCTTGGAGACTGTGGTTACTCTCGCGAAGGTAAGAGGGTTCTTGCCACCCCTACCCTTGCCCAAGGGTCTGCGCGACATCAAGGGGGTTGTGTGAGGGACTCAGTTGATAGGGGTGATGGAATAACAAATAAAGTGGGATGATTTGTCTGTAAAAGTGGGGAAAAAGGATGGGTGAAGCGGTGATAATTGGTGGTTGACCAATGAGGTGAGGGCTCGGCGAAAAATTTTGGTGTGGTTTTTTCTTTCGCTGTGATTGTAACGGCAACGGAGTCTCTGGTGAGGACCATGGTGGAGGCCAACTTGTCCTGACGTTGGGCCTGGGTGGTGAGCCACCAGGGGGGGGTGTGGGAGGTGGGTGCCAGGATTGAAGGTCTCAATCTCAGCCTGAACAGTGTGGATGTGGGAGGAGGTAGGGATGCCGTGAATGATGACCTTATGCCAGATTTCATCCTTTCTGAGGCCTGTGGCAGTGGGAATGGTGGCTCTGATTGCCTCTTCAATTGAAAGGTGATGGTGTTTGAGGACAGAGGCGGTAGGTGTATTATCCTTAGTGACTAGGAGGACATGGTGGTTGGTGGTGAACTCAATGTTGGCAATAAGCTGCTTGCCAATAGCAGTGTTGATAGCATGGCGGATAGTGAGGGTGTTGGTGTCATCAGGGAGGATGCTGCCATCTCTCTCTATGACAATGGTACGGTCGCATTTGGTCAAAACAGCAGGCTTTGCAGTTTTGTTTGGTGAGGTGGTACGGGGCTAAGCCAGGAGTGACTTGGCCACCTTCTGGGCCCTGGTTTGCTGTTGTGGTGGTGGGGGGAGCGTGGTAGAGGTCTGGGTAGGGTGTTGTTGTTGTTGTTGAAGCTGGGCCTCTAGGCGCGCAACTTGGCTGGTAAGGGTCTCAATTTGGAGGTGCAAGTCTTCAGTGTCCTGGATGTGACGTTCCTGAACCACCATGAGGTGCTGCTGAAAGGCTTGGAACATGCCCTCCAAGTTGGAGAGGCGAATTTCTCTGCCCAGAGCTGAAGTTCTCATGTCATCTGCGACATGTGTGGGCGTGAAGGGTTGGTGGCCAGTTGCTGTGGCAGCAGACTGTTGTGGTGTGTGCGGGACAGGCACTGTGTCCACAGGAGAGGCAAGGCCTTCATCCATCTGGGTATCATCAGGCGAGGCTGGTGTTTGTGTGGGGAGTGGAGGGTTGAATGGTGTGGCAAGGGGGTTAGAACGCCCCCTTCCTTTACCCTTACGTCTAGAACTAGACATCAAAGGGTGTGGACAGGGACTCTGAAGATAGAAGTGATGGAAAACAAATAATAAGGGTAGATTTGTTGATAAAAAGTCTTTAAAGTGGGTGACGTGGCGGTGAGAAAAGGTGTTGGACCAATGAGGTGAGGGCTCGGCGAAAAATTTGGTGTGGTTTTTTCTTTCGCTGTCGTTGTAACTGCAACGGAGTCTACAGAAGGATGTGTTCTGGTGTTTGGTGTGCTGGTGTCTGTCTGTTACAGGTACAGTTGGTTTGAATATTCTCATCCAATCTAGAGAGATAAGAGTTGAAATATCCATGGCCAAGTCTGAGTGAGTGACTGTTGCAAGCTGATGTCTGGACAGTTGGTAGAAGTGTGGTGGTGGTCTGAGTTTGGGGAGGTGGAAGTGGATGGACCTGAAGTGCCTACCCTTCCTAGCATCTGGCAGTTGAGTCCAGTACTGGTGCCAAGGCAGGAAGGGCAGATTGCTTGATCTGTGTCTTCAATTTAGTCAGTGAGAGGTAACTGTTCTGTGTTGGTTGGGGATACTCAGCTGCTTGTTTGGCTAAACTATCAGCTTCATCATTGCCTTGAATACCTGTATGCCCAGAAAGCCAGCGAAGATGAAGCTGTAAAAACTATATTGTCTTGGTAGCTACAAAGACCAAGGAACAATTTGTACACCGTCAATCCCATCACATCACTTTTCAAACTCTCGGCGATGGAGCGGTACGAAGTCTATTGGCCGGTGGTGCATCGCAATTTCCACCGTCAGACCGAGTGCTTGGTTTCTGCACATCTGGGCATTTCAAACAAAGCACTGCACCGAATATCTTGCATATTCTCTCAGATTTGTGCTGCAACCAGTTTCCAACATAATTATAATTATTATTATGTCTCATTACTCTTATGGAGCCTACGGCTATGAAGCGGCAACTACCTTACAGGAAACCATCCCCATCAACCATGTCCGTCTCCAAAATGTTGTTTACAGCTTTTGAGTGGGCCAACGGCCATCTGCCATAAGGAACAAAAGGAAATCCTCCACCTTGCCAACCGCCTAACTCATAAATAACAAAAGAAATACATGTAGGAGAAAACCTAAGTTGCCGTTATCCGCCTCTCAGCAGCCACCTGGTTTTAGCAAGGTAGGTTGGACACTCCTTGGAGGTTGCCATGTGGGGTTCGCCGCAGTTCTTGCATTTGATGATGGTATAGAGACATGGTTTGCCTTTGGTGGGACAATCTCATCTGCCGCAGGTGTGGAGGTAGGTAGGGTGCTCCAAGGTGCAAATAGCACAGTAGGTAGTACCGGTACACTGAGTGGGGTGGTGTCCAAAGGCAAGGCATCTGGAACACTGGGTGTCAGGGCCAAAGGAAAGGTAGCATTGAACCTTAAATCTCTTGCCAAAGAGAGAGAGGCCTCTATTGAGGGCTTTATCTGTGTTGTCCTTACCAGCAATAGTGATAACCATTGTGGATGCTGCTTTACCGGTGCGTTGGGTTTCAGTGTTAAGCCACCTGGGGGGGCGGGGAAGGTGAATGCCAGTGTTGAACTCCTCAATCTCTGACTTGACAGTGTTGAATCCCTCAGGAGTGGAGAGAACAGTGGTGGGGATGCCGTGTATGATGACCTTATGCCAGACTTCATCCTGTCTGAGGCCAGTGGCGGCAGGTATAGTGGATCTTGCTGTTTCCTCAATTGCTGTTCTGTGTTGCTTGAGGACTTGGGCAGCCGTGATGGTGTCCTTGGTGAGGAGGAGGACATGGTGGTTGGGGGTGAACTCAATGGTTGCAATAAGAGGTTTCTTAATTGCATTGTTGAAAGCGTTCCTTATAGGGAGGGTGTTGATGTTGTCAGGGAGCGCTTTGCCATCTCTCTCAATGACAATTGTACGGTCGGGTTTGGTTAAAACTGGAGCAGTGCCAGCTTTGTTTAGTGAGTATGCTGGGGGCTTGCTAGGGTGGGTTCTGGCCGCTTTCTGGGCCCAGGTTTACTGTGGTGGCTGGATGGGAGGGGGTTGGGTGTTTACAAAGGTGGTGTTACGATGCTGTGGTTGAGCAACAGGGTGCGCGACTTGAGAGGTAAGGACTGCCACTTTGGCTTGGAGGTCTTTCGTGTCTGTCATGTGTCATTCCTGCACTACCAGCATGTGTGCTTCCATGGCTTTAAGGGGATCGTTAAGTTCGCAGTAGCAGCTCTTCATAGTTTGTAGTTCCTCTTACAGATTGGTGACGTGATCATTGACTGCCTTTTCCCCGACTCCGTTACCGTTACAACCACAGCGAAAGAAAAAACCACACCAAATTTTTCGCCGAGCCCTCACCTTGTTGGTCAACCACCAATTATCACCGTTTCACCCCCCCCGATTCTCCACTTTTACAGACAAATCATCCCAATTTATTTGTTATTTCATCACCCCTATCAACTGCGTCCCTCATACAACTCACTTGATGTCGCGCAGACCCTTGGGCAAGGGTAGGGGTTGTAAGAACTCTCTTGCCAGCCCTGGGGACTCCGTTGCCATTACAACCATTGTGAAAGAAAAAACGAGATCAAATTTTTCGCCGAGCCCTCACCTCATTGGTCAATCACCAGTTATCACCGCTTCACCCCCCCTATTCTCCACTTTTGTAGACAAATCATCCCAATTATTTGTTATTTCATCACCCCTATCAACTGAGTCCCTCATATAACTACGTTGATGTCGCGCAGACCCTTTGGCAATGGTAGGGGTGGCAAGAACCCTCTTGCCAGCCCTTTTCACCTACCAGAATCCCACCAGACCAGAGGAACATCAATCCTCCCCACCTCACCTGACGATACTCGAATGGAGGAAGACATTCCTTCCCCAGTCCAGACTGTCGCCCCCCCACAACACTCAGAGGATGCCTGGGAAAAGGCAATCAATGAGAACATCGCCTTTTTCGAAGAGGAATACAATACCTTCGGAACTGCCTACTCTGGCCTGAAGGATGCTTTCAGAGCTATGGAAGCACATCTGATGGTAGGGCAGGAGCGACACATTGAAGACACCAAAGACCTCAAAGCCAAAGTGCCAGCCCTCACCTCCCAAGTCGCACGCCTTGTTGCCCAACCACACCACAGCAACACCACCTTCTTGAACACACCACCCCCCCTTACCCAACAACCACAGCAAACCTGGGCCCAAAAGGCGGCCAGAGCCCTCCCCAGTAAGCCCCCAGCATCCTCACCAAGCAAGACTGCCTCACCAGCTATTTTGACAAAACGCGACCGTACGGTTGTCATTGAGAGGGATGGCACAGCACTCCCAGATGACTTCAACACCCTTACCATTAGGAACGCTTTCAACGCTGCAATCAAGAAGCCTCTTATTGCAACCATTGAGTTCACCCCAAACCATCATATCCTCCTCCTTACCAAGGACACCATCATGGCTGCCCAAGTCCTCAAGCAACACAGAACAGCAATTGAGGAAACAGCAAGAACCACTATACCCGCCGCCACTGGCCTCAGACAGGATGAAGTCTGGCATAAGGTCATTATACACGGCATCCCCACCACTGTTCCCTCTACTCCTGAGTGATTCAACACTGTCAACTCAGAGATTGAGGAGTTCAACACTGGCATTCACCTTCCCCGCCCCCCCAGGTTGCTTACCACTGAAACCCAACGCACCGGTAAAGCTGCATCCACAATGGTTATCACTATTGCTGGCAAGGACAACACAGATAAAGCCCTCAATAGAGGCCTCTCTCTCTTTGGCAAGAGGTTTAAGGTTCAGCGCTACCTTTCCTTTGGCCCCTGACACCCAGTGTTCCTGATGCCTTCCATTTGGACACCACTCCACCCCGTGTACCGGTACTACCTACTGTGCTATTTGCACCTTGGAGTACCCTACCTACCTCTACATCTGCGGCAGATCAGATTGTCCCACCAAACGCAACCCATGTCTCCATACCATCATCAAATGCAAGAACTGCGGCGAACCCCACATGGCAACCTCCAAGGAGTGTCCAACCTACCTTGCTGCAAACCAGGTTGCTGCTGAGAGGCGGACAAAGGCAACTTAGGTTTTCTCTTACATGTATTTCTTTTGTTATTTATGAGTTAGGTGGTTCGCAAGGTGGAGGATTTTATTTTGTTCATTATGGCGGATGGCCGTTGGCCCACTCAATAGCTGCAAACGACATTTATGAGACGGACACAGTTGACGGCGATGGTTTCCTGTAAGGTAGTTGCCGCTTTATAGCCATAGGCTCCATAAGCGTAATGATATATAAAAATAATAATAATAATGAGAATGTTGCCCACTAGGTCAAGCGGTGGTTGTCTCTTTTTGTACATGTGCTATTTGATGACAAAGGTGATACAATTGGCCGGGGGTTGAGTTCCGTCTCCAGCCAAGCGTGGCATTATTCCCACACTGTCCTCCCGGCTGTCTTGGCTCTCTACCACATCTAAAAACAAGCTGGATAATCTTGCCTGTGATGCGCGGGAGTCTTCTCCTTCTTGCTGCTCCCTATCTTCATTAGCCTATGTGTGGTCCAGTCAAGAGTCAGGTAGTAGTGCGCAGCAAAGCATCTGCCCAATAAGTGCAGCCCTGTCGGTACCCCATCTGGTAACCGCAGTTTCCACGAGATAGGGGTGCCTCCTCATATGTTGTGTTACTGGCTGCTCATCATTCCGGTCACGATGAGAATATACTTATAGATCAAGTCGGTCCTTGAGAACAGTATCTAATATCAGCCATGCGCGTACTGTTTCATTGCTATTGATGAAGACGTATTCTAAGTCAGTTATCGGTTCTTCTCGAGCCTCGTGCAGCCTACGGCAATCTTTGCCGCTTGCTCCCAGTAGGTATCGCAATCTGGATCCTGTTACATGTCTCCGAATCAAGGCTGACAACCCACGTATGTTATAAGAATGTAACTCAGCAAACCTTATGCCATGTGCATGAGGCGTATTGGATTTTGTGAAAGGTACAATCTTAATAGCAATATAGATTACAAGGATGTAATATTAAGAGTATATTACAGGCATCTTTCTGGCGAAGAGGTAAGAGGTATGAATGCAGATTAGTAGAGATTTTTATCCTTAATTCTCTTACAAACGAAGCGAGTAATAGCGTTTATTTATACAGCTTTGTATCCGCCGCATAAACCCTGTAGAACAGAGTATTATATTAGGGAGAAACATGGGTACAACTATCTAAAACCATAACATTAGTTGGAAAAACATAACAGTGAATGTGTTTGACGCTGAGATTCTGTGAAGATATTCCCATAACACATGTGTGAATGCAAGAGGATGTGAGGGAAATTAAAGTAAGAGGGAAGAAATAATCAGGGCTGTAAAGTCTGAGAAAATACGTAAAGATGTTAAAATATCCTGTAAACCGAAGAAAGTAATACATGCGTAAATCCTTAATCGTTATCACTAAATATTAAAGAAATAACCTAAGAAATATATCCTAACTGTAGTAATGTATGAGGTGTTTAGGTATGCCAAAACACTAAGTAAGTATGAGAGAATATACGCTATTATCAAGGAAATATAGCTTTATGAAACGAATTAAGACCTTGCAATACGGTGAACGCCAATGACTCGAGTGATAATTATAAACTACATTCAGTCCATGGCCATGTCTTGAAGGCCTGACCTGGACAATACTAATAGCACGTGGATGTGCCAGCAGAGCGCTCGAATCTATATATCTTTAGTCAATAACTTAAAAGGCCAATCGAGTAGATTATTCGCAAAAGGCCTAACCTGTTGGTATTAGGTGGGGCACCAAGTCATTTGATGGTGCACATGTAAAGGGTTCCTGTTCGACTTGTTCTGGTTCAATGAGTTTCTGTTCAACTGGTTCCGGTTCGACTTCTTCCGGTGCCACGTCTTCCAGTGGCGCAGAGAGGACGGGACCATGTATTGCAGGGTCTCAGTGGGCTGAAGCACCCAGCAGTCTTAGATTCAGTTCAAAGATCAAATGCCCTGGAACAAATGCCAGTACCCACGTGGGGTTGGATTAGCAGGATGATGCGCAAGTGAGTCTCTCAACTTCCGACCACAGTCCTTGATCATTTGAATGACTGCCTTAGCAACCTCTTGTATGTGATGCACATCATTCACAGCAAATGCATTGATGAGAATGTTACAGACAGGACACAATCTCCTCATGCCCTCAAAGATCTGGAGCAAATCTTGGTCAGGGAGGTCATTGATATTAGTAAAGTTCCTTACTAATATCTGCTCTTTCACAGTATGCCTCCATCACTTGTACAGATCTTTGTCTGCTTGGCTGACTCCGTTGCCGTTACAACCACAGCGAAAGAAAGAACCACACCAAATTTTTCGCCGAGCCCTCACCTCATTGGTCAACCACCAATATCACCGCTTCACCCATCCTTTTCCCCACTTTTACAGACAAATCATCCCACTTTATTTGTTATTTCATCACTCCTATCAACAGAGTCCCTCCTACACCCTTGATGTCGTCTTCACGACGTCTGGGCAAGGGCAGGGATGGCAAAAACCCTCTTGCCAGCCCCTTCCACCTACCAGAATCCCACCAGACCAGAGGAACATCAATCCTCCCCACCTCATATTAGAAAACCTAACAAGCCAGATTATACAGTTCCTAAAGCTTACAGACCAATCTCATTATTGAACTGTTTAGGTAAGATCTCTGAGAAAGATTATGGCTAACAGGCTGTCCTACATGGCAGAGACCTATGGACTTCTACACAGTGAACAGATGGGAGGAAGAGCTGGGAGAAGTGCCATTGATGCAGTTAAGGCTTTGGTACATGATGTGCAGCAGGCAAGATGTAATGGTAAAGTACTCTCAGCTTTATTTTGATGTTAAAGGTGCTTTTGATCATGTCTCCAGAACACAGCTACTCTTGGTTTTACAGACTTTAGGTTTTCCCACTCCTGTTCTTTCATGGATAGACACCTTCCTTACAGACAGACAACTTGGCTTAGTATTTGATGGACAGAGGCAACCACTTCAATCAATCAAGACAGGCATTCCACAAGGCTCACCAATCTCACCAATCCTGTTTCTCTTTTACTTATCCAACTTGTTTAAGGATCTGGGACCCAGTGTTCTCACCCCTCAGCTAAGATCTCCTTCCTATATTGATGATGTTGCACTTATAGTAACAGGACCCTCTGAAGCTGCTAACTCCAAGTCATTGG
>VBSK01000253.1:0-21221 GCA_006112555.1 Tuber indicum | reverse complement strand
TACGAGGGACTCTTATGGGAGCCGTCGACATACACCTATTTGAACAGGTATGGTAACTTCTGAAGTAGTTGATAGCGCGGATGTCGGTACTAAATGATAGAAAAATCCCTTCAGTCAGTTATTCACTATTGATTTTGTGTCTTATAAGGTTTGCTGGTCAGGGAGTTTAAATTGTTAGGCGGAAGCCGACTCTGATTTATTGTCGAGAAGACTTAGGCCTGAATCTTTCGTAATAGACGGAGATTTGTCTAGGAAGGCTCGGGGTCGTTCTTTTCGTTTATGACTACTAAGAACTCGCTTAATCGATAAGGGAAATAATTTTATAAAGATTCGTAGGTAAAACAATGTTATATTGTTAAGGTCTCTTCTCCGTTGCTGTTGATGTCTAAAAAGCTTGGGAGGCACTTCGATATTTATATCCCGCGTCTGAGTGTTCGCGGGACTACATCTAATCCTCCTATAACTAAGTACCTATCCAAGGTTGTACGCTAACGTCTCATAGTCTTAACAAGTGCGAACACTGTTTGACCCTGAACTTTCACACACCATCTTCGTTCTCATAAATTCTTTTTCCGTCTAGTCGTAGGATGCGACATTATCTCGAATGACCGGTCTTCGATTTATAGAGACGAGTAGACTTCTGTTTGAAACCTCAGTCGTCTTGACTATCGTTCCAGTAGTCTCTTCCGATTTCACATAGTGGCCAACGTATGTGTCGGGTACCTATGCATAATGCAGGTCGCGTAGACGGTGTGCCAACACTCTTAAGTCTACCGCCTATTAGGTCTTCTGAGTCTGAGCAGCTTCCCTCGGTCCGCCTCGCCTCAAAGAGAATCACCTCTCGAGGGATCCCGTTTCCAGGACCAACCAACATACAGCGGCCTTCAGATAGGTATTGGTGTCATATCTAACCCCTATGGCCTCTGGGGCACTGTAGGAGCAGTTGCGGATTTCCGAACCGAAAACGTCCCGTCACTTTCGGCCCATAGTTAGGATGCCTAACTTTGAAGCCTAATAACTCAATGCGCCTCCGACGGATTTCCTCCGTTTCACTTCTCAGAGGTACCCAGAGGTGCCCTCTTATATATCCTGCGAACAGCTTCCGGTCGGACGGACGGCAGCGACGTATATGGTGTTATGAAGTGGGCTTCATTGAAGTGACATTTTAGTCATGGGACGCAACTCTTCGAAATCTCGCTAAGGACGTGCGGGCCTCACAACGGGGCGGAGGGGGGTGTTAGGCTCTCGATAAATGAGGGTCTGTGCGCAGTTACCCTACCGAGAGGTCTGTGCATTTTCTTTATGCCTAACATGAGCTCCCTCCTACAAGGTCTCGCCTCGAGCACCTTTCTTAATTATCTCTATTTAACAAAATTCCTTTTAAGACCCGATGTGGTCAGGGTAAAAAACCTTCCGGCGTTTGCTTGTCCACCGTAGGAAAACCTTTCCTCATCGTCTTACTTCTTCCTGCCCTGGCATCTCCGGGTTGTCTCGATGAAACTCTTCGACTACTTCTTCAGCATTTTCCATGCCTGTAGCGGGTTCCCAAGTATTTTCATCTTCCGCACAACCCTGCCATTTCACAAAATACCATAGCTCTCGTACCTGCCGGTAACGATTGCTGATTCTTTTCCTATACGTCCGTATTTCGCTACGGACGATTTTCTCTATCTCCCATTGCAAGTCCCCTTCAACCTCTTCTGGTTCTCTGGGAGGTTGCCTGCGTTCTGGATGAACCGATTCTCGATATGGTTCGAGCAAGGATACGTGGAAGACTGGGTGAATATTCCATCGGTCGGAAATGTTTAGTTTAAACGCTCGGTTGCCTCTTTTTTTCCAATATTTGGAACGGCCCATAGAGTTTGGGCGCCAGCTTTTTTGACTTCCGTCTAGTCCGGATGTTTTTTGCGTTTAACATAACTTTGTCGCCAATTTTAAACTCGGGTTGTTTTTGGCTTCCGATCGTAGTATTTCGCCATTCCTTCCCGTGTCTTTTCAAGCGAGCTTTTCGCTTGTTTGTTCGTGTATCGTCTTAATCCAGTTCGCGTATAGGGAAGCGCCGGGGTTTTGAACTTCACACGTTCTTTCATCCCTCAGTTTGTGGGTGAAAACCATAGTTCGCGTAAAAGGGGGACATTCCGTGAGCGTTGGTTGCAGAATTGTTATATGCATGTTCTGCTAACGGCAGTAACTGATACCAGTCATCTTGGTCATAGTTAATAAAACTTCGGAGATATCCTTCCAGCACTTGGTTGGTTCTCTCTGTCTGTCCATCCGTCTGTGGATGATATGCCGTCGACATTCGTCGTTTTATCTCCAACGCCTTGCACAATGATTCCCAAAACTCGCCAGCGAACTTAGAGTCCATATCCGAAATGATCTCCGTCGGTAAGCCGTGTAGCTTCCAAACCTCCCTTAAGAACGTATTTGCGACATCCTTTGCCGTAGCCGTAGTCTGTAGTCCAAGAAAGTGTGCCATTTTTGTAAACCGGTCAACAACTACCATGATTTGTGTACAACCTTGTGACTCTGGTAGTTGGGTGATGAAGTCTACTGATATCGACGACCATGCTGTGAACGGCGTCTGCAGCGGTTGTAACAGTCCGTATTTCGCATGTCGGGGTGACTTGTTGTGTTGACATTCATCACAGGACCGCACGTAGTCGTTGATCCATTCGGCTAGCCCTTTCCAATAAAAATCTCTCATGATGATTTCTAGGGTTTTTTCTTGTCCGAAGTGTCCGGCTATCTTTGCGTCATGGCATCCCTCGGCTATCTTGGTGTACAATGCTTGGTTGTCTGGGACGAATAGACGATTCTTATAGTATAGAAGGTCGTCGATCAGTGTCCAGTTCTTAGGGAATTCTTTTCCTTCATTTCGGAGCTTTGATAAGTCCTCGCGTCGTTTCAGCCAGTCTCTATCCGATAGCGTTGCCTCAAGAAGTTGTCCAAGGAACTCGGGGTTAAACTTCTTCATTGTCTTTTGTTTTAGCATGGCCGTTGATATTAGTATTTTCTCTGGTACTTCTTCAATGTCGTACCAGGACAAATTTTCGGCTGCCGATGCTTCTAGCTGACATATGATGGGTTCTTGTTCCTTTATTATTAGACTTCTTGTAGCGATGTCGGTGCTTCCGAAACCTTGGGCTCCTCTTTCAGTCTCGTCTAGCTTATCGACCTCCATTAAATCGGATGTGTCGATTTTTTCCACTATGAGTTGAGCCATTCTGTCTCCTTCTCGGACTTGGCAATCAACATCCTTGTGATTATATAGCAAGACTTTGAGTTCTCCCGTATAGTCGGCGTCTATTGTCCCTGCGCCGACCGAAATTCCGGAACGTACTGCCAGCCCACTACGAGCCGCTACTCGTCCATATGTCCCTGCTGGTAGGCTTATTGCTATTCCAGTATCGAGTAGCGCTTGTCCTCGTCTAGGGATAATGGCGTCGCTTATGGCGTAGAGGTCATGTCCGGCTGCCATTCTTGAACCTTTAGTGGGTAACCTTGCCTTGTGGTTCAAGCGTCTTACTCGGATGTATCTGTCCGAGGTATTCGTCTCTGGCTTCAACGCCAGGTCTTTCTCATCGCTCCAACCTAGTACTTCTTTCCTAACCCTTCTTCTTCTCCTCCTGTAGTGCCAACAGCATTACTTGGAAGTGTTCTGGCTTTAAAACGGTTTGCTCGCGATGCGTAGCTCCCTCCTCAGGACGGTACTCCGGCCGTCTACTCAGGGCGTCTGGCTTTCCGCCTTTTGTCCCTGGTCGGTAAACAATCTTGAAGTTGTATTCTGCCAGCTTTTGAGCCCATCGAATTTGGCGTCCGCTCCAAACCTTAGAAGTAAGGAAGTATTGTAGGTTTTGATGATCGGTGTATACCGTCACAGGTTTTTCCGTGCCTACTAAGTATTGCCTCCATTCTTTGAACGCTTCTAGGATTGCAAGTAGCTCCTTGTCATGAATCTCGTAGTTTCGTTCAGCCGAGTTCAACTTTCGTGAGTGGAAAGCAACTGGATGTAGCCTTTTATCCACAAATTGTGACAAGACACATCCTAAGGCAAAGTCGCTTGCATCCGTTTCTACCACCGTTTCCCGGTCTGGGTAGAAATGTTGTAGAATGGGCGCAGTCGTAAAGCGATGTTTTAATTCTTTGAACGCTGATTCTTGTTCAGCGCCCCAATGGAAATCCTTTGGATTTCCTTTTAGTGTCTCCGTTATCGGTTTACACACTCCGGAGAAACTTCGTATAAATCGTCGGTAAAAATTGGCAAATCCAATAAATATCTGGACTTCCTTTACCGACGCCGGCGATTTCCAACTCAATACGGAATCGACTTTCCTCGTGCTCATAGCTACTCCTTCGACAGATACCATATAACCCAGGAATTCTACTTCCTGGACATGAAAAACTGACTTTTTCAAGGATACAGCTAGTTGGTAGTCTGCGAGTCTTTGCAAGACTTGATCGACTAGCTCAACATGGCTTTTCTCATCCTTTGAATATATCAAAATGTCATCCAAATAGCAGACCACTCCGTAGTCCAAAAATTCATGTAGGACTTGGTTCATCATGTCTTGGAAAGTTGCCGGAGCATTAACGAGCCCGAAAGGCATTACCTTGTATTCGTAATGGCCGTATCGAGTTCGAAAAGCTGTCTTCCACTCGTCTCCTTCTTTAATTCTTATCAGATGATAGCCGTCTTTCAGGTCAAGCTTCGTGAAAATCTTAGCCCCAGCTACCCGATCTCTTAGTTCGGACATCAATGGTAGCGGGTGCTTGTTCAAGACTGTAATACGGTTGAGGTTTCGGTAGTCTACAACTAACCGAAGTTTACCGTCAGGTTTTGGAACGAACAGCACTGGTGCGCCCGCTGGGGATTTGCTTCTTGTGATTTTTCCTTGATCCATCATCATTTTAAGGTATTCCCTTAATGCGGCAAGCTGTTTTTCTGATAAGGGGTATATTGGGCCCCAGGGCGCTTTCGCGTCGTCCTTTAGTTCGATTTCATGATCGAACGTCCTCCGAGGCGCCAATTTTTCCGCTGTCTGAGGCAAAAACAGGTCCTTGTGTCGCCAATATTCTTGAGGTAGCGATCCCAAGACTATATCGTCGGGGCTTTCACTAGCGCCAATTCTTCCAATATAGGCAGCGTTTTCGTCAAAGACTACCGACTCATCGTATTCGAACATGTCGGCTATTCCTTCGTCTTCCTCCACACATTTCTCGCAACATTTTGCATCGAACGACCATCTTTTTGGGTCTTCGATGTGGGATATAGGATGTTCCTCATGCCACCAGCCGAATGGTATGATCATCCCGTACGATCCAAGTTCTGCTATTTCGCAGGTTATCTCAGACAGATGTTTATTTCTTCCTATCTCCAACCATAAGGGATGGGTGTAGAACTTCCCTCCGGAGACTGCTGCGGTCCCATCAAACCCATAAATCTTGACCGCATCCGACCGTTGTGTGAACGGTAATCGGTGTTCCTGTACCAATCTTTGATTGATGACGAACACATTAGAGCCTGAGTCTAATAGGACTTTAATTTTTTGTCGCCTATGGTTTAAAAAGAGGTAGGCGTCTCCCTCAGGGCAGGAATATCTTTTGGGTAGAGACGCGTAAAGCTTGCGTCTTCGCGGCTGTCCGCGATCTTCTTCTGGCTTTCGTTTTGGCATTGTGTAACAAGATGTTTGTTACCATGCCCGCACGGTTTCGACCATTGAGGTCTCCTCAGACAAACTGAAATGTTCTTGGTATATCGGGCAGCCTACTACTAGCGGTCTTTACCTCCTGCCGAGGAGTTCCCATACCTTCCACTTTTTCTACCTGTGGAACCAAACTTGGGTGTCTCTGCCATCGTCCAGATATCATGGGGACAAGAGCCGGGTGCGTAGGGCTGGTCGGCTGTCCCTTTGATAACCTTCCCGGGCTTATTATCCACCCTCGCTTAACCGTAGACAGTGTCCTCATTTTATCGGGTGCCCGTCCGGTACCAGCGCGGCACCTAAGAAGTAGTAAATAGGGGTGAGGTCTAGAGCTCTTGTACCTGACGGTCGAAGATACGCCTCGTTCGACTCCCTATGTCCTTCATCTTAGCCCTACTGTCGCTCCCGAAGGTACCCTTGGTGCTGTCTGTTTCCTGTCTAGGCTTTGGTCCTTATCGGAGACCTTTCAGATTCCAGGTCACGTGCCTGACTACCCTGACAAACATGTGTCCGGATCATTGGGGCGAAACATACGTTATTACCTTGGGAAGCATAGAGGCGCCGCCAATGTCACCATTGCTCTTTGTTAATCCTCTTGGCTCAGCAAGAGGGACGCGTGTACTCCCACTCAGGTCGTCCAGCATGGTTGCTTGCCTCGCTTCGGTCTCCTGTTTTGCCGTTGATTTCGATTCCTAGAGACCATGTGTCTACTAGACTACCCGAACACCGTCGTTGTCGGTACCTTTATGAAGACTTATGTGATTTCTTCGTCTTCACCTATTTCCCACAATCGGCTAGTGGTTCTGACCTGTCCAGCTTGTGCGGGTTTTCGAGCAGGTTTTGGTGGCTTGGCAGACCTTGCTCGGCTGGGGCCCATTCGTAATGGTCTTCGGCTGATTGTCGCTGCCGATATTTGAATGTTCCCGTAGCACGTTTTATATGTGTGGTTCTTTTTTCCACATCTCGTGCAATTGTTGTCCTTTTTTCTCGCATCTATAACGCTTTGCGAGATTCCTTGGTGTGCTTCAGACCAATTTGAATGCGTGATCGGAGCACTTCCTCCTAATTTCTTAGTCGGCCGTTCCGACTTGTGATCCTCACGTTTCCTTTTTCGTGAGCGTCCCCCACCTCCTTTTATATAAGCCTTTTCTCTTCGTGGCTTATCAGGCCTTTCATCTCTTGAGGATTTATCTTTTGTATCCTTAGAGGAGGTGTGTCGGGAACTGCCTTCTTTTAGTAACTTTTTTCGGTACTGAAGGTCTTCTTCTGCCCGGCCAGCTTCTATTATTACATCTTCCCATTCCTCATCGGTGTCGAACTTCTGGAAGGAGATGCGGGTGAGGATGTCTTCGGGCAAGTTTCTTTCGACTGTCTCCCTCCATGATTCACCTGTCATATTGGCTTTGTTATTCAGGTTGTGCATGATTCGGAGGTAGGTTTGAATGTTGCCCTTGTATTTTACTTCCTTCATGTCCCGCAGGGCCTGTCGTCCTTCTTGTAGGGGTGCAAAAGCCTTTCCTATTTCGTATGAGAAGCGGGTCCAACTTCGAAAATTCCGATTTTGGGTTTCGCCCTGTAGCCCGTCCATTTTTCTTCGGTACCATATCGTGTATGGTGTTACTACCTTTCCCTTGGTACGGTTGAGGGCGTATATGACCCTTTCCCGGTCATCTCTCCAAATGTGAGGATTTCGGTCGAAGTAATCAATACATTGTTGAAGCCAAATGTGCACATCTTGGTGCTTTTCTCCTTCAAAGAGCGGTGGTGCCTCCGCTGGTCGTTTTGTGTTTACCACGAAGGCTTCCGCTAGGACATTTGCTAGGTCTGATTGTTCTGGGGTCAGACCCCTGCGGCGTCTTTCTGGACCACCGCCTTTTCTTCCTTTTCCTTCAGCGTCATAATCGCTGCCGTCATCATCGTCATCACTAGGGTATCCTCCTCCTAGTCCAGGTGGTGGAGTTGCGTCTGAGGTTCCTTCCCCACTAGCTTGAGGTTTTGCCACTTGTTTACCCTTTTCTTGTCTAGTGGGCCTGGAATAATATTCCTCGTCATCCTCTACCGATTCCATTCGTACACGCTTGCTAGCCTCCGGCTTGTCTTTCGGAGCCTCTTTCCTTCTGGAGGAAATGAGGAGTTCTTGGACCGCTTCGCCAATCTTTTTGAGCTCACCCTGTTGAGACGAGAGTGCCTCACGGGTCTTCTTTGCCTCGGTTTGGAAAAGCGCATCTCTTTCTTTGAAGGCACTATTTACCTTCCGGTCTCGGTCCTTCATTTCCTTTCGGATTTCTTCTACTGCTTGTTGTAGAAGAATGTCCCGTTCAAGCGTGGTCTGGTGTAACTGCGAGGTGACCCCTTCGTGATGTTGTTGTCTGGCAGCTTGTTGTGCCAGATTTTCCGCGATTTCCCTCACTATCCTTTCTTGTAGAGATTTTACTTCCGTCTCTACTCCCTGACACTGCATTAACAGGACTCCTATGTCTTGGTTATGGAGGTCCTTCCCTTCGGCAATTTGTCTTTGAATTTCAAACAACCGGAGCGCGTTTTCCTGTTGGGCTCCCGTGAGCTGGGCAAACGCTATATTTGCAGAGTCGATAGAGGATGTAATATCTCTCCGGACATCGCGTAACACTACTCCTACTCTTGCAGCTAGCCTTGCCAAGTCGGCTGCCTGATCCCTTGGTCTCGGAGTAGATGATCGAGATGAGCTGGGAACACTTGATGCCCGTGACCCATCTCTTGGTGGACGCCTTATGCCCGGGGGAAGTGATGAAGGTTGGCTCGGCGCATTTTCACCTTCGCTCCCGGTATCCATTGCATCTTTATCCTTTATTTTCTTGGGTTCTCTCCATGGTGCCGGCGATCCCGGACCTTCAGGATACCACGCTTTCGGTGGTTCTGTCATCCTTTCCTATAATAGGATCCTGTCTTAATGAGAGTTCGGGTGGTTCCCGAGTCTCCACGCCAAAGGTATAGTAGGTGTGAAGCCACTATCAAAGGATCCTTCTTCACTGGTGTCCCAGTCGAGGAAAGGTTTCCAAACGAATTCTGGCCCGTACCAGGTTTTGTAGAGCTTTTGAAATTGTTCCTCCGTAGGAACTAGTGTCGGGTCGGTATACCACGAGGGAGCTTCTTGTTCCAGAAATGGTATTTCTCGGAGTTCCGACAGACCGGATAACACTGACCTAATAGTAGGGTAGTGTACCTTGGTCGGTGGTTCGAATATTGAATTGGTTCGGGAGAGTTCTTCAAGGGTGTCTATACCGACCGTATCATCAATCGCAGGGTAGTGTACCGTGTCTTCAACGGACTCGTCGTCTGCGTGACTCGAACTCATGCGCTCGCTTAGTGCAGAGTGGTGACCGACTTATTTAGTGAGCCTTGGTGACAAGGAGAGCTAACAATATAGTGTTAGGCGGAAGCCGACTCTGATTTATTGTCGAGAAGACTTAGGCCTGAATCTTTCGTAATAGACGGAGATTTGTCTAGGAAGGCTCGGGGTCGTCCTTTTCGTTTATGACTACTAAGAACTCGCTTAATCGATAAGGGAAATAATTTTATAAAGATTCGTAGGTAAAACAATGTTATATTGTTAAGGTCTCTTCTCCGTTGCTTGATGATGTCTAAAAGCTTGTGAGGCACTTCGATATTTATATCCCGCGTCTGAGTGTTCGCGGACTACATCTAATCCTCCTATAACTAAGTACCTATCCAAGGTTGTACGCTAACGTCTCATAGTCTTAACAAGTGCGAACACTGTTTGACCCTGAACTTTCACACACCATCTTCGTTCTCATAAATTCTTTTTCCGTCTAGTCGTAGGATGCGACATTATCCTCGAATGACCGGTCTTCGATTTATAGAGACGAGTAGACTTCTGTCTGAAACTTCAGTCGACTTGACTATCGTTCCAGTAGTCTCTTCCGATTTCACATAGTGGCCAACGTATGTGTCGGGTACCTATGCATAATGCAGGCTGCGTAGACGGTGTGCCAACACTCATAGTCTACCGCCTATTAGGTCTTCTGAGTCTGAGCAGCTTCCCCTCGGTCCGCCTCGCCTCAAAGAGAATCACCTCTCGAGGGATCCTGTCTCCAGGACCAACCAACATACAGCGGCCTTCAGATAGGTATTGGTGTCATATCTAACCCCTATGGCCTCTGGGGCACTGTAGGAGCAGTTGCGGATTTCCGAACCGAAAACGTCCCGTCACTTTCGGCCCATAGTTAGGATGCCTAACTTTGAAGCCTAGTAACTCAATGCGCCTCCGACGGATTTCCTCCGTTCCACTTCTCAGAGGTACCCAGAGGTGCCCTCTTATATATCCTGCGAACAGCTTCCGGTCGGACGGACGGCAGTGACGTATATGGTGTTATGAAGTGGGCTTCATTGAAGTGACATTTTAGTCATAGGACGCAACTCTTCGAAATCTCGCTAAGGACGTGCGGGCCTCACAACGGGGCCGGAGGGGGGTGTTAGGCTTGCGATAAATGAGGGTCTGTGCGCAGTTACCCTACCGAGAGGTCTGTGCATTTTCTTTATGCCTAACACCGAGGGGCAGATGGTGCCCGGTTCCTCAGCATATATTCCTGATTAACTATTATGGTATCGTGTTAGCTCATAGCTGGTTCGATATAGAACCTTATGTCGTCTTCTACCACCCCAAACGACCCTGGCGCCACTAGGTACCTCAGAGCTCCTTACCCTCTCGGCCTCCAGCCATTCCTCCCCCAGGCCCTCCTCTTGCATGCCTGCTACTGTATCTTCAGCCTGGCGCAAGATATCCCAGACGGTACAGTCAAAAAGCAGGTATCACCTGTTCTGAGGCTTGTGGGTCTGGAGCTCCTCTTCCCCTTGATCTTGGTGTGACTCCAAGACCATAAGGTCTAAGGGATGTCGGCCATCATTGACAAGGAGCCACGCCCGGACAACATCTGTATTGAGAAAGATGAGTTGCCTGAGGGGAAGAGGTTGTTCAGATGCTCCGCATAGTGTGCGTGCGCTGTCACCAGTCGACCCGACCAGATATCGCAGGCAGCGGATGTCCTCCTCCACATGTAGCCTGCGTACCACACCGTGCAAATTTATGATGCTCGGGGTACCAAGAACTCCCCAGGCAATTCTGCGGTCAGAGTCAATGCTATACTAGGTATGACTGTGCAATGGATGTCTTGCATTGAGGGCACCGATTTGGCCAACAATATGGATTCTCACTGCCCGTGGGCAGTCAGGTGAGGACCAATCCGATTTACCCACAAATATAAAATGGTTAGTTTGAGGGTAACAGAAAATCAAGGGGGCAGAAAACTTGCTCTGAGGCCCCATTCCGTCGACACCACTAGCCCACTCCGTACCAAGATACTCCTTCGTTGCCTGGAGTTTCTTGGCTCCGTCCTTGACCAAGATCCTTAGGTGACGCTAGAGCTCCCCCATATCTTCAGCATGGTACTCGGCTTCAGCAAGTGCGACACACTATTTGACGGGAGACATGAGTAGGCAAAATTCAGGACCAATTCTAATTGGAGCTGAATCAGGTGGTTGGGATCAAGGGAGCGCGCCGTGATGTTGGCGTTAATCTCCTCGTGCTACGCCCTGTAGATGGCTGTTTACTGATGGGAATCCGTGAACCTAGACTACAACTTGGCGTACACAATGTCACCATAACTCCCCCTTATTCGAGTACAAATGTTAGCCCAATTCATTCATAAAGCTTGTCATAGGTTCAATTAGACTTACACTAAATCTTCAACCACCTGGTCCAATAGGGGGTGCTTGTCAGATCCTAGTTCATCACTATTCATATTTTAGCTTTATTTCCTAAGACTATAAACCACTATTAGTTAGTGACAGCTTACACTGATTCCTCCGAGTCCTGGCTGGTGATGGCATTTCTAACTCACCTCCATTTTCGCACTGCCGACTTTTTGTGTGTCGACCGTTATAATGGAAGGTCTGATTGAATTTGATGTTGAACGATTTTCATAAACGTATGATGGTGGTTTCTTTACTTTTCCTTTCTCACATGCATCAATTCCTCTCTTTGTCTGCGAGGAGGAGCCCTTCGCATGAGAGGGTGTTTTTTTTCTTTCTTTTCTTAAATAAAAAAGGTTGTTTGTCGAAAAAAAAGAATTTTTTGTTTTTGCAAAGGTAGGTAAAGCTGTTTGGAGAAGAAGCAAGAGAAAGTGGGGGGGAAGGAAGAGATGTGGTGGGGGGGCAGGACATTACGAAATAAGCTTTTAGGCCTTAGAGGGATTACAATGCCAAGTAACGTTGCTATTCAGTCTTAGTAATGCCGACGCGAAGTGACATTGCTTTTCAGTCTCAGTGATGCCGATGCCAAGCCTACTCGCTTGTTGACATAACCGGATACCATGTATTTTTCACAACAACCCTCCTATCTAACACCCACACGCATGTCAACTTCAATTGTGTTAGGCCAGAGCTACAATTCATGGATAAGATGTCAGGTGGAGTAGACTAAATTATTTTCAACACTGTATGAAATGCTAATACTAAAGAACACAATTAACGTACAATATTTTCTAGGTAGACACGATGAACAATTTGATTGCTGTCAATCCTATCACATCACGGTACAAACTCTTTGCGATGGAGTACTACGAAGTCTCTTAGCCTTCAGTTCATTGTAAATTCCACCGTCAGACTGAGCGCCGGGTTGCTGCACCTCCAGGTACTTCAAACGCAGCCCTACAATGGACGTCTCGCATATTGTTTTAGATTTGCATTGCACTGAGTGTCCCGCATCGAATTACCTGCTGTGCTTCTATTCCATACCGCCACGAGAATGGCGGCAGACATGGTCAAGTCGTGGTTGTCTATTTAGGCTTGTCAGTGATTTGATGATGATGAAGATATGATTGTCAGAGGGGTGAGCTCCGTCTCCAACGAGGGGTGACAATATTCGCATACCGTCCACACGGCCTTCATGGATGTCTAGGACATCAGACAATGATCCGGATAATGTTGTCTGTGATTTGTAAGAGTCATTTCCCTCCAGCTACACTCTAGCTTCATTAGCCAGCATGTGGTCCGGTCTAGAGTCGCGTGGTGCATGGAAATCCATCTATCCTATACGTGAACCCCTGTCAGCTGTAATTGATTTGAATTAGAGACTCAATTCGTAGGCGATCTGCAGCATTTGAACGAATTGTGAATATTTTTCTGCTTCTATTTGGGATTCAAAAGCTGAGAATCTACGTCTTTAGCTGATGCACATTGATATACGGATTGTATCTGAAATGAGATCTTCACTGTGCTGGTTTATGAAACAAAGTGTTGGTTACGTGAGGTAAAGTCGGAGTATTGGGTGCTAAACCTGTCCCATGACCAGTTACTATTTGCTCTGGGTAAGTGCCCTGAACCTGCAATCAGGCTACACACGTCACAACACTGTTGTATAGGCAGTTGCGACTCTCCATATTAGGTCCTGCGAGATTTACTGAACCCACTGCAACCATGCCTACGAAATTTCCATTCTGCCATCGAAAATACACCCAGGTAGGGCATATATGAGAACCACCTACGAGCTGTACATGCAAAACAGGACATTGTACTCACATCCACAGTTCGGTATACATCATCTACTAATTGTATTACCCACGCAGAAGCAAGCTCATTGCACCACTGCACATCGAGCGAACACTCAGATTTAGACTACAAATTTCAATCTGGACCCTACTGAATGTGAATGCAAGGAATTTCCTGACAATGTCATGTACGTGTCTGATAACCAAAAAACAAACAACATTAAGGCCTCGCGAGCCGGCAAGCCAATGGATTATGCCGGGGCTGAGGAAGCAATTGGCAAAGTGAACAGATTTGATAGGGAACTCTGAGACCAGTGTGAGGACCCATGGGTGCCATTCAGTAGTATGCGGGGTTTCAAACTTGCATCGTGGTGCATTTAGAGTAAAGTCCTGAAGTTGCACATTAATGAATACTTCTTAAGTGACCTCAGTAATTCTGCATTAGTCGGCTATAGCTCAATGCATACCTTGGAGAACTACCTCCAATCATTAAATCCACACAGTCCGTATCTACAATGGCTCAAAGAGCAGGTAGATAATAGCAGCGCGTCTTTACCCTTCTTCCATTGTAACATACTAGATTGCATCAGATATATCCTTCGCCAGATCGCCTATAGAGATGATCTTGTCTACATATCACGGCATGAATAAGACAGCAAGGGACAACAGATATAGTCGGAAATGCATATGCCGCACTGGTAGGGGGATGTTCAAGTACAGTGGCCGAACATTTTACAATAATGCTGGCTAACTATAAGTAAAGATAACACTACCACCTGGCGCGATAATTATCCCAATCATTGGGATGCCAGTGTCAAATTAGATGCATCTCAGCATATTCTCCACTGACAAGAAAATGTGGCCTGTCTATATCAAGCTGGGAAATCTTCTGGTGACCAGGCGTAATCGACCTGAGTCAATGGCTGTCCTTTTTCTTGCATTATTACCTGTCCCACCCAAATTCTTGAAGTCCTCCATGGCAGATGAGCTTCAGTGGCAAATCAATACTGACACACTTTATGGTATATAAGAACTGATATTTGAGCCCTTACAAGAGATGACTCTTGCCAGCATCCTACTTCACAGTGCTGACAGGAACGTTAAGAGGAGCTTTCCAATTTTGTCCATCTGGATTGCCGATAATATGGAAAAAGTTGCGCTTCACGGGATAAAATCACATGTCTGTCCCAAATGTGTGGTACCACTAGAGGAATTAGGAACAGACGCCAGCACAAAGTATCAGACTCAGGATTACATGGGATTTTGCAAATGGGGGGGGACTCTGGTCGCCACCATCCGAGTCAAGCGACATCCAGGTCCCGTTAGACACCTCCAGTACCACTATAGGACGAAATGTTTTTTGCAGACTTAATTGTATTTCGGCACCTGATCTGCAAAAGCCAGATATGCTCTACCCGGTCTATTACAAATTATTCAAGCACTTGATGGACTGGATTCAGGGATTTCTCAAGAAACATGCCCACGCGTAGGCTTTTGATAACCCTTGGAAGGCTTTGCCACCATACGCGGGATTCTTTATAGTAAAAAAGGCCAACTGCGAGGTTACACAGTGGTAAGAAAAGGAGACGAAGAATTTGGGGCGTTGTCTTTTAGGAGTTTCTACTGTGTCACTGCGGCAGCCTGACAGTACACTAGTGTTACCATTCAAATGTGCTCTTGGCCATGTCCATGTAACGAGACTCCACTGAGTACTATTACAAGTAGCTAAACCTATACCCATAGCGGTGTCAAGAGACGACCGCGGTAGGAATGGCGGTAGACTTGGGTCTACAGAGTAGGGCTACTGGTGGTTAGGTATCATACCTCAGTAGGGCATACTAGATTATACTAAGGGTACATAGGTACTAGTAAGGGTTGGGGAGTTACCCTACTCTATAGGGTAACCTAAATAGTCAATTTGGGAGTTACTTGGAATTAGTTGACGGAGAGTTCAGGTAGAGTTACCCTACCTTCAGACTAGGGTTACGCTGCTTTGGGCTATGGGTTACCGAGCTATGGAGTCAAGTTACCCTACCTTGAAAGCAACTTATTATGCAGGACTTATGGGAAAGTTACCAGATTGTTTGTTACACGAAACTACATAGAGTATTCCACTCTCAGGTTGTGTGGATCACTCCTTCACAACCACTTGAGCTCTAAAAAAGCTGTAACTTGGAGGTGTGGTTGCTAACACCCACCTCCGGCCCTATTATAAGTCCCTAGCATCATGGGCTACAACCTGAAGAGCAGCTGTAAGTCTAGCAAAAGGTTCCAAGTAGAGATGTTGCCGTAACTCCATATACCCTCGTGCCGTCAGTCCGAATAGATGCAGTCCGCTGGATATTTGAGTGGGAGGAGGGGAATCTGGAGAATAGCCTCCAGGTGGTGTCGTGTAAAACGGACCAAAACCAAGGGAGTAATACTGCTTTGAAGTCAAGAGTAATATATGAGTTTACTGGAGGCCCGGAGGCAAGGAAACTGAAGTCCATTGCCCTGAAAGTGTAGTAGCATTGGATAATCATTAAGCACCCTGAGTCACTAGTGTGAGGTCACGATAAGACCTACTTCCAGGAGGGTTGACTGTAGGTAGTGCCTATCGGTAGTAAACCTTCCGTGTAGTCTATCGGAGGAGGTATGTGCCGATCTTTCAGAATGATAAAGAAATGAGTAGAACAGGATAGATGTTCAGGGGCTGCGAATGCTTGCAGTACACAAAGTGTATATTGGTAGAGAGTTGGATAATTGGTATATTATCTGCACGGGCATGACAGCTCGCCACTGGCACGACTGTGATATGAAGAGTTTTTACACCTATAGTTTATTGGAGACGCAGTGGCTAAAACACTTCTATCGGGCAGATGTTAGAACCCCACCAAGTGGTCTAGATCGCTACGGGTATCTTGGGTCTGACCTGTCTAGGTTAGCTACACAGCCTACACTGGCATGAGTCGGGTACTCGCAAACGCAGACTTGTGATGGGGAGTAATTGGCAGTATACCACACCTTGTTAAGTATATGCGAATTCTCCTCTACTCTGCCAATCAACTTCCTCTCCAGATCATGACTTAATTGAGTAAAGCTGTAGCTTAATGATATTAAGTTTTACTGTTTTGTTTTTTCAATTCTACTGTTGATTATTTTTATCTTTACTTTCAGAAAGAGCACTTTGGTGCGGTTACAACTTTGGAATCCATCTTCCTAGATGGAGCCCCCGTTAGAGTTGGGGTGCTCATCAAGTTTACTATGATTGAATAATACCACAGCCATACACCTGAGATCCTAATTTATATGCAACAATATCCAATCCTATTTCACATGATGAAAGATATACTCTTGGAGTTCCAAATATCCAAATGCACACAGGCTAAGGTCGACAAGCAACAAAGGGAGTTGCGTGGCAGGAGAGTGGAAGTAAACCTACTAGATTCTACCTCCAAGCAGCACTGGGCTGGTGAAGACGATCTGGTAGAAACGACCAACCTATGGAGTTGATCTATACTGAATCCCACTTGGGCTGTATTAAGAGGTATCTACTTAGTCACCCTCACGAACGTATTTGTTGGTTTGGTAATGTTTCGATGTATTCAACAGAGTTTGGGGAGCTCACCTATGAAGATCAAATCAATTATGAATGTAGACAATTAAATAAAAATGATACCGCGCGACAGATCCTAGACAGCTATCGTCACCAGCACACCATTTGAATAAGACTGCTGAACTTGGATGCACTATGACGTCGTGAAGTTTACCAGCCTGCCGACATTTTGGACCATTTAGGTAAAAGCTGTTGAAGTAAGGTATCAGGGCAGGAGCACCATTGCCGGATCCTAAAAGGACGCCGCGACAATGTGTTTGAGGTCATGAATTTTTGCAAGGTCTTGGGGATCTCCTCAGCTACCATGTGCCATGAATTGACGCGATATAGTATGAAAAACCCGTGGACAGAGCGCCCCCTTCCTCAAGATTAGGTAATACATTTATCGCTTCCTATCGAACTACTAACAAAACTTGAAATCCCGGTTCCTGCATTGCAAGATCCTTAGGTTTACGACATCTACTGTGTACGATCTACTAGCACTGTGGTCTTTTAGAATTAGGCAAGTCATAACAATTAGGTTTGGATATAAGTAGGTAGGGAAGAGTTGCATGGTGCACTGAGGGGTTCGCTCCCGGCAATGCTCGTGACACTATTCAAAATCACGGACTACGCATCCTTGTGTACTGTACAGCGACTAGCGAGTGTTCGGGTATTAACCACGGTAAACTCAGGAGGTGTTTCGAATGAAAATAGCCTTATCACAGTACCGCTGAGGCAAGACACACGAGAGTTCACTATAGTTGATATTGGCACCATCATTGGCCTGACACACCTGATCCCAGAGAAAGACCGACACTGGGTTGTTAATAGCCGGATTTATTTGAAAACATTTAATGAGATTTATTGAGGAATCTAGAAATTATAGGAAAGGGACTCAGTTGTAATCGGTACTGGTACTCGGCTAAGGATTTTGTTTTATGTTTTGTTTTAAGTATCCCCTTGATACTTGGTTTGTTTGAACTATCGTTTTAATACTTAGTTTATTTTATGTTTTGTTTTAAGTATCACTTTGATACTTATGTTGTTATACCAAAGTGTATCGCTTAATATCTTTGTTTAGTTTCCTTCATGCTAGACATGAACAGATTTGTTTATTTAAAAGACCGTCCTTTTCCACAATGGAAAGGACGGACTTCGACAGACAGTATTTCAATATACTTGGTTGAACCGCTACTCTTTAGTTTCTCCAGTATACCTCTAAAGCCTCTTTCAGTTCATACAGCTCTCACCTCCTCTTGGGAAGAGCAGGCCACCTGTCTACTATCATACACCTCCCGCAACGTGATTAGCACGTAGCAAACACATTACATTTTCTTTAACCTCAGCAAGTGGTTAAGAACCTGTCTCTAGATTTAGGCCTGATCAACGTATCTACATCCACAGTAGAGCGCTAGCGGAGCGAAGCGGTAGAATCTCGGTATATTCGGCGTTAGCTCAACTTCAACATGGAGTCATTAACTACATGAAGTGGGAAGCAGATCCCGCGAGAAGACCTCACGAAAAGGCAACAATCTGAGCATACTGCGAAGGACCCACAGGATGACACAATGGAAACTCGGCAACTTAAAGAAGAAGTCCCTCATATCCCCGAAAAGAAACCTGCAGTCAAACCTTCCCAGATCCCAACTCAAGTAGTGAATCCGATATAGGCAGCACTGGCCGTGGACTCTCAAGGTCTCGTTCTGCAGAAACACAAGAAGACGACTTCCAATAACCAAACATCAAGATCCACATACCTTCAAAATTCACAGGAGAAGGGAAACACCTTAAACCAGAAGCCTTTGAATGATTGGTAACCGAAGTCACACACTACCTCCTCTTGTAGAAGATAGTTGTTGAGAAACCCACTACCGGACTTTAAATAGAATCATTCTGTGAAGCAAAAGCAGTTGATGCATACCACCAATGCTACAAAGAAAATGGAGGAAATGCGAAGTTGAAAAGATCAACAGTAATCGACTACTACAAAGCACGTTTCCAATCTTTTATAACAAAAATGATTTCCTGTTCCAATGATTAATGAATTTCAACAAGTCAACAGTTCCCACGTTAAAAGGATAACAGATGTGGTGACAGATCTTGTGATGCTTAAGAACATGATGGCAGATGACAGCATCTCAGACTATATCGTGAAACAAAGGTTCTACGATTGCATGCACCCTACACTCCAACGCGAGGTGGAGTCACTCCAGGATGATGACAATGACATAACCACAATCATAGCAAGAGCTGAACGGAAGGACGCTATCCTCCATGAGACCAAGGCCTACAAGAACCATTCCACCTCTAGCAGCAACAGACAGCTCAGGCAAAGCACCATGAACAACTCAGAAGAAGAAGAAACCCGCGATCCTTCAAGAAGAAATGTAAATCCACCAAAGAATGAAGAAGTGAGAAGGCTGAATGCTTTGAATATGGAATGACCGGACATATGGCAAGAAATTGTCATACAAAAAAGGACAAAGGAAAGGCAACCAAAGTCAAGCAAGAAGTCTCAGCAAACCACATTGAAAGCAATAATGATAGTGAACAGTAAAGCAAATTTGAGGAAATTCACATTGGCTATATCGAAATAGAATGCAACGACACCCACCTACCCTCAACAGTAAAGCCCCACCCAGCCTTAGAAGGGACTATCTTGATCAATGGGAAAAAGGCGCAAGTCCTGTTCGATACGGGCACTATTTGACGAGACATAGTCCGCAATATATCCACCTACGCATATGGACTACCTACCGAAAACCTCAAAGAACTGTTAGCCGTCAATATGGTGGTTAAAGGAGCCCGCTCCACCAGCCATAAGACATTCAAAGCTACCATCCAGCTGGGGCCAGTCTCACTACCCCCTCAAATGATGCTTGTTGGAAACCTAGCCAAATATGATGCCCTTATTGGGATGCCTTTCCTCAAACGCCATAACGCAACCATCAAGTGTGGAGACTCGATTATCGAGTTCCCAGAATACAAGGTTAGAGTTATTTGCAAACCAATAAGTAGAGAACTCCGAGCTACTGTTTGCAAGACTACAGCACTAAGCCTGTTGGATGAGTATTCCGATGTCTTCCCCGAATGAATCCCAGAAGAACTACCCCCTATCAGAGAAATAAACCACCATCTCCGCCTGCGAGACCGTACTAATCTTAAGAACCAACCAACATACACCATCCCTGAAGCCTATGAAGATCAACTCAATACATAGGTAAATGAGAATCTCAGACGTGGAGTCATTTACCGATTAGAAGCTCCAGGTGCCACATCTATATTTGTCCAACTTAAGGCAGATGGAAAGCGAATTAGCCCCCTTATTGATCGTAAACTACGGAATGACAATACAGTTATGGATAGTTCTGCTATCACCAATCAAACTCAGATCCTAAATGCAGTTAGATGGGCTAGATTCTGAAGCAAGATAGATCTAAGGGATACCTACTTCCAAACCCAGTTGGACATGGAAAGTGAGTGAATTAACAGTTTCAAGACACCCTTCCGAAGTTTCGTTAGCCGTGTCATGTTACAAGATGACATAAATGCGCCCACCACATTCATGAGAATTATGGAAAACATACTTAGCGAGTACCTCTATCACTTTGTACAGATCTATATCGATGACATCCTCATCTTCTCCAACACTGAAGAACAATATAAGCACCATATCATCTTAGTTTGTGACAAGTTAAGAGAAAACAAATTCTATGCCAACAGAAACAAATCTGCCATGTTTGCTGATTACCTGAAGATACTCGGACATGTAATTGATGATCAACAGATACATGCATTTCCTGGAAAGATATCCTGCCTGATAGAATGGACTACACCTCAGAATGAAAAGGAACTCATGCGGTTGCTTGGACTTGTCAATTACATCTCCCAGTACCTCTCACACCATGCCACTGTCACTGCACCACTCACAGTCCTCACCGGCAATGCTGAATTCGTTTGGACTCCTACCCATGACCAAGCCTTTAATAACATTAAAGAGTTAGTTAAAGACGCAAATGTTATAAGGACTATTGACCTGTCCAAAGAAGAACCCATATGGCTGATTACCAATGCTTGAGATGTTGGAGTTGGAACTTAGATTAGGCAGGGACCCTCCCATGAGCAAGCGAGACCGGCAGCATTACACAGCAGAAAGTTCAATAATTCGCAAATGAACTAAGGAACCACTGATACCGAATCACTTGCAGTAAGCGATGCGCTTGCCACTTTCGACCACCTCCTGATGGGAACCACCTTTACCATTATTACCAATCATCAACCCCCTTATTAATCTGACGACTGACAAGATCCCGGGACGGAGAAGAAGAACCTGATGGAAATGAGAAATCTGCAAATACGATGCCAAAATAGTCTACACTCCTAGAAGAACTAACG
>VBSK01000252.1:0-21292 GCA_006112555.1 Tuber indicum | reverse complement strand
AACCTCCACCACACGACAACCTCAACACCAAAGACCCCAGGAACTACTGAGCGAACTCAGATATCTCCCCCAGAATCCGAGGATCAGAAAGCTATCGTGGGCGCGAACGAACGCTACCGAGGCGGAGCGAAGATAGAAGTAAGGAAATTACTTAGAACAAAGCGTGAAGAGCCTATCTTCCTCGGTCGTATCGACCTCCTTATATAGTGCTCTTCACTCAACCCTAACCCTGATGACTCACAAGTGTGAGCCTCGCGAAAAGCCTTACATAAGTCATATGACTCAAATGAGTCATACGCGCGAAATCCCATGACTCATAATCGAGTCATGTGCGAAACATAACAAATCATAACATAAACAAGTCATATGACTCAAATGAGTCATACGCGCGAGACCCATGACTCATAATCGAGTCATGTGCGAAACATAACAAATCATAACATAAACAAGTCATATGACTCAAGCGAGTCATATGCGCAAGACCCATGACTCATAATCGAGTCATGTGCGAAACATAACAAATCATAACATAACCAAGTCATATGACTCAAGCGAGTCATATGTGCAAGTGTTAGGCGGAGACAACCGGTATAGACTTATGGTTGTCTAGGCCAATCGGAATTCTTTCGTATAGACGGAGATTTGTCTAGGAAGGCTCTGAAGCAACTCGTTTCGTTTATGACTACTAAGAGTGCAAGAAAGTAGGATAGAATCGTAAAAACAATATTATATTGTTAAGGTCTCTTCTCCGTTGCTTGATAATGTCTAAAGCTTGGGAGGCACTTCGATATTTATATTCCGCGTCTGAGTGTTCGCGGGCTACATCTATCTAGCATACAAAATATGTACCTCTTCAAATCTAATGCGCAACGTCGGGTTCTTCATGATAGTGCGAACACCGGGAGACCCTGAGAACCATCACACCATCTTCAGTAATTACTATTTCTTGCCCGGGAGACATACTTGTCACCAATAGTAATTATCCGATCCTCAGAGTCTATAGACCTGTAGCCGAGTTCTCAAGTCGAACTCTGTTGGCTCCAATAGTTCTCTTCGTTACCAAGAGGATCAATCTTGATACGAGACTGCATATGCAGATATGCCGGAGTCGTTGACTTCTAGTTGTGATAACTCAACAACTAACCGATAGAATTCATTCTAATGACTCTCTTCTTATAGAGGAGAGGCCATTCTATTGAATAGTCTCATAATCCCTCGGTCGGCAACTCCTGGTTGTTCTATGTAGAGGGGGTGGACCTTCGTGTTGTGTTGGTTGTAAATCCCGCAACTGCGGTACACCTCTTATCATAGTTGTAACACTCCTCGAAGCTCGCTGGCTTCTTTGGTAGTGTTTCCAGGAGCTCTAGACTCTTTCTAATCGTCGAAGGGTGGATGTGAATGCATTGGTTCGTTATCCCGAACCTCCTAACATTCATCTCATGACCTTTGTGCGAAAACGTCCCGTTACTTACGGCCCGTATCAAAGAAGTCATATCTTTGAAGCCTTGTAACTCCCTGAGTAGTTGACGGATTGACTTCGTTCCACTTCCCAGGTCTAGCCGGAGGTCCCCTCTTATATATCCTGCGAACAGCTTTCGGTCGGACGGACGGCAGCGACGTATACGGTGTTATTCTGACACCTTCAATTCTGTGACCAAATAGTCACAGGACGCAACTAAGGTTGATATGTATGATGACGCGCGGGCCCCGTAAGGGGGCCGGAGGGGGGTGTTGGAGACCAAGATTCTCGAACTCGGGTAAGGTTACCCTACCTAGGGTACTCCTAGGCTTATCGGAATCGGGTACTCCTAACATGAGCTCCCTCCTCTAGGGCTTCGCCTCGAATGCCCCTTCGGTACAAATATAAAAATTAAACATTAAAATTTTAAATATTAAATAATAAAACTTAAACATTAATCATTTAAGGACCCGATGAAAGCAGGGTAAAAAACTTTCCGCGTTTGCTTGGCCACGGCAAGAAAACCTTATCTTCATCGTCCTTCCTCTGCCCGTCGTGGCATTTCCGGGTTATCGCGATGAAATTCATCCACCAATTCTCTCGCATTGTCCATCCCCGTCGCAGGTTCCCAAGTGTTCTCATCTTCGGAACAGCCCTGCCATTTAACGAAGTACCATAGCTCGCGCATCTGTTGATAGCGGCCACGGACTCTTTTCCTGTAAGAGCGTATTTCGCTTCTTACAATCTTTTCTATTTCCCATTGTAGGTCGCCTTCAATGTCTTCGGGTTCCCTGGGAGGTTGTTGTCGGTCTGCTCGTACCGACTCTCTGTAGGGTTCTAACAGAGAAACATGGAATACTGGGTGTATATTCCAACGATCCGATATGTTGAGTTTGAATTCCCGGCTTCCTCGTTTTTCCAGAATTACGAAGGGTCCATAAAGTTTTGGGCTTAACTTTTTGGACTTCCGGCGGGTGCGAATATTCTTTGCGTTTAACATTACTTTATCGCCGGGTTTGAAGTCTGGTTGTTGCTTGGCCTTTCTATCATAATACTTGGCCATGGCCTCTCGTGTCTGTTCGAGTGATTGCCGTGCTTGCTCATGAATCGTTTTTATCCAGTTTGCGTAAAGGGTTGCTCCTGGATTATGTGCTTCGCGCTCCTTCATCCATTCCGTTTGCGGATGGAATCCATAGTTTGCATAGAATGGGGTCATTCCGTGTGCATTGGTTGCCGAGTTGTTGTAGGCATGTTCGGCTAGGGGTAGGAGCTGATACCAATCATCCTGATCGTAATTGACAAAACTTCGTAAGTAACCTTCCAGCACTTGGTTGGTTCTTTCAGTTTGTCCGTCCGTTTGTGGATGGTATGCAGTTGACATCCTCCTTTTTATATCTAATGCTTTACACAATGATTCCCAAAATTCTCCTGCGAACTTCGAGTCCATATCTGAGACAATCTCTGATGGTAAGCCGTGTAGCTTCCATATTTCCTTCGTGAAGGCGGTAGCGACATCTTTCGCAGTCGCTGTTCCCTCTAGTCCGATGAAATGGGCCATCTTAGTGAACCGATCAACCACTACCATTATTTGGGTACATCCTTGACTTTGCGGTAACTGTGTTATAAAGTCCACGGAAATGGATGCCCAAGCTGCATATGGTATTGATAGTGGTTGAAGTAGACCATACTTTGCGTGGCGTGGTGACTTGTTGTATTGACAATCGTCACATGACCGTACATAATCGTTTACCCAATTTGCCAAGCCCTTCCAATAAAAGTCTCGCATGATGATTTCGAGAGTTTTTTCTTGTCCGAAGTGTCCTGCAATTTTTGCGTCGTGACACCCTTCGGCTATTGTCGTATAAAGGCTTTGGTTGTTTGGTACGAATAGTCTTTGCTTATAGTACAGCAAATCATCGGTTAGGGTCCAATCCTTCGGGAAAGGTTTGTCATTGTCTCGGAGATTTTCCAACTCTTTTCTTCGCTTGAGCCATTCCTTATCGCCTGGAATGGCCTTCAGAATCTGCTCCAGAAATTCGGGATTGAATTTCTTCAATTCTTTGCGGGCTAGTATAGTACTAGTCATGAGGGTTCGTTCAGGTACTTCGGCTGCGTCATACCAGTGTTTATTCTGATCCTTTGACGCATGGAGCTGGCTGACTACTGGTTCAATTTCCTGAATAGTCATAGCTCTTGTCGCAATATCTGTGCTACCAAACCCCGCCGTACCTCTTTCAGTTTCGTCCAGGTTATCTATTTCCATCATATCAGCGGTATTAATCTTTTCTATCACTAGTTGGGCGATACGATCCCCTTCTTTGATGTGACAGTCCGCATCTCGGTGGTTGAATAGTAGAACTTTGAGTTCTCCGGTGTAATCCGCGTCAATTACTCCGGCACCTGTTGAAATCCCGCTTTTAACGGCTAATCCGCTCCTGGGAGCAATTCTTCCGTATGTTCCAACCGGTAGTCCCACTGCTATTCCGGTTCCGACTACTAGCTGTCCCCTTGCTGGGACTATATCTTCTTGCAGAGCGTAGAGATCATGGCCTGCTGCCATTCTTGAGCCCTTGGTTGGAAGCCTTGCTCTTGTGTCTAACCTTTTGACCCGAATAACGGAATTGGGATCATTCCATTTGGGTTCCTCTTGGATGTCATCTGCACATATATCGCCTTCAGGGTTTCCTGCAAGTAAGCAGATTCGAATTTCCCCCATCTTAGTTCTCGTAACCGAACTGATTTGGAAATGTTCAGGCTTCAAGATCGCTTGTTCGCGATGTGCAGCTCCCTCCTCAGGACGGTACTCCGGCCGTCGACTGAGTGCATCCGGTTTTCCACCTCTGGTGCCTGGGCGGTAGACAATTTTGAAATTGTAGTCTGCGAGCTTTTGTGCCCAGCGGATCTGGCGACCGCTCCAGACCTTTGAGGTGAGGAAATATTGGAGGTTTTGGTGATCGGTATAGACAGTAACTGGCTTTTCGGTGCCAACCAAGTATTGGCGCCATTCTTTGAATGCTTCTAGGATCGCCAATAGTTCTTTATCGTGGATCTCGTAATTCCGCTCCGCGGAGTTTAGTTTGCGGGAATGAAACGCCACTGGATGGAGTCGTTTCTCCACAAACTGCGATAAGACGCATCCTAAAGCGAAGTCGCTAGCGTCTGTTTCCACGACCGTTTCTCTTTCGGGAAAGAAATGGTGTAGAATAGGGGCAGAAGTAAATCTTCTCTTAAGTTCTTGAAAGGCTGCTTCTTGTTCCGGGCCCCACCGGAACTTTTTCGGGTCACCCTTCAATGTTTCCGTGATTGGCGCACAGATTTTTGAGAAGTTTTGTATGAAGCGTCGGTAGAAATTCGCAAATCCTTGGAATATCTGAACTTCTTTGACTGACTTCGGTGGCTTCCAATTCAAAACGGAGTCCACCTTTCGGGTGCTCATAGACACCCCATCAACGGCTACTATGTAGCCTAAAAATTCCACCTCTTTTACATGGAAGAAGGATTTCTTAATTGAAATCGCAAGTTGGAAATCCGCTAATTTTTGCAGAACCTTTTTTACCAACTCGATATGTTCTTTCTCGGTTCTTGAGTAGATGAGAATATCGTCGAGGTAGCAGACCACACCTTGGTCAAGATGTTCTCGGAGAACTTCGTTCATCATGTCTTGGAAAGTTGCCGGAGCATTAGCTAGTCCAAAAGGCATTACGTTGTACTCGTAGTGCCCGTATCTTGTTCGGAAGGCTGTTTTCCATTCGTCCCCTTCTTTTATCCGAATCAGGTTATAACCATCTTTTAAATCGATCTTTGAAAAGATGGTTGCTCCTGCCACTCGATCGCGTAGTTCCGACATTAGTGGTAACGGGTACTTGTTTAAGATGGTGATCTTATTTAAGTTCCGGTAATCCACTACCAAACGTAGTCGGCCATCAGCCTTCGGTGTAAAAAGGATTGGTGCACCGAATGGCGACTGACTTCGCTTGATTTTTCCTTGTCGGATCATCTCCTTGAGGTAATCGCGTAAGAGTTTTAGTTGTTTCTCGGATAGTGGATAGATGGGTCCCCAAGATGGTTTCGCTCCGTCAACTAACTTGATTTCGTGATCAAATGTTCTCCTTGGTGGTAGCCTCGCCGAAGTTTGCGGTAGGAAGAGCTTCTTGAATCCCCAGTAGTGTTTGGGGAGTGAGTCGAAGCTAACTTCATTCGGATCTTCGATAGTCCCGATTCTTCCAATTTGAATCGCATTCTCATCCCATGCTACCGATTCGTCGTATTCGAACATATCTGCGATTCCTTCGTCTTCTTCTTCCACACAAGTAGTTTTACATTTAGGGTCTTTGAATTCCCAGTTATCGGGATCCCCAATGTTCGATAGGGGGTGTTCTGAATGACACCACCCAAATGGGATAATCATCCCATAGTCTCCGGCTGCTGCGATTTCGCACGCAACTTCGGACAAGTGTTTATTGCGTCCGATTTCAAGCCATAGTGGACGCGTATAAAATTTTCCTCCTGACGGAGACGGTACTCCATCGAAGCCTTGAATTGTGACCGGATTCGGTCTCTCTGTGAACGGAATTTTTAATTCCTTAACGAGGTCTTTGTTAATCAGGAACACGTTGGATCCTGAGTCTAACAGAACACGGATTTTTATCCTTTGTCTGTTTGGATTCATAACATGGATATGAGCATATCCTTCGGGACAGCCATATCGCGTTGGTTTTGGCGCGTCAAACGCGCGTCTTTTTGGATGAGGGGTCGAACCGTCGTCTTTTCGTTTCGACATGTCTGAGGTTATGATAACAACTAGGATGTTTGTTACCGCGCCCGCGCAGTTTCGACCATACAGGTCTCCTCAGACAAACTGGTTTCCTATTAATAAAGAAAATTCCAAATCCCTACTCGGCGTTTCACCGATACACTTAAATAGTGCACGACCAGTTCTCAGGCTGGATGCCTCTCCTTTCTCTCATACTTAGGGCCTTGGTGGTAACGAGGTTGATTTCTTGCGAAATCTATTGTTCCTCTCCAATTCCTTTTCCCTTAAGGATTGGTTTGATCTTCCAACCAGAAACAGCTGTGTGTGCAACATAGAGGTATCCCCGGCGCTGTCCAGCTGGTACAACTTCCCGGATACGTGTCCTGCAACTCCACATATGTTTTCTGGGGTTAAGATCCCGACACGTGATATGGTCGTCCGTATCATCCTTCACCAACCCTAGTAATTAACTGGGAGTGGAAAACGCTTGTGGGTAAGGTCTGCGGAATAACTAGTGTACTGGAGAGACTAACTAGTTTACTCGCTGCTCTTGTCCGGGCGCTTGAACCATCCCCTCTTTCCGACATAACTCAGCTTCAGGACTGATAGGTTCGGGAAGGTGGGCTTGCGCAGTCTTTCAGGCCGATTTCATCGTCATGAATTCGGCAACCCTTCTGACTGGAGGTCTCTTACCCACAGCCCTACTTAATATGCCTGCTTGCTGGTATGGATAGGATGCCTGGTCAAGGTGTTATTTTGGTTCCCGCTGACCCTGGCGGACTACCCAGACGAAAATACCGCTGGTGCTTGGTTCCGTTCACTAACTTCACCCCAGCCCCGGGGGGTTCCCAATTTCGATTCCGGTTTCGTATCCTAACGAACCCCGACTACCCAAACGCCGTTGCCGTTGGTGCCATATGAGCTGACCTAAGTCATTTCCTCATCTTCGCCTAGTTCCCAAAGTTTGTTTCCTCTAGGTGTTTGGGTGGCGGAAATGTTGCGGGGACGGTGTACCGTAGCTACCGTCCTAGCCCTATGTCTAATGGGGAGAGTAGGTCGCTCTGCCCTTGTAGTAGACACCTTAATTTGTCCCCAGCATGTTTTATAGTCGTGGTTTTTCTTTCCACAACGAGTGCATATGCCGTCTTTATTTCGTTCGTCGATGACGGACTGGGGAATTCCTTCATGGGCTTTTTTGAAGTTGGTATGCGTTTGTTTATTGACTCCGCCGGGTCTTTTCGCCGGTTTATCGGGTTCCGGTTCCCTTCTTCGCTTTTTGGAGGGACCACCGCCTTTGATTTGGGGCTTCTCCTTCTTAAACCTGGGTTTGTCAGGTTTCTTATCTTCGGAAGAAGTTTTCACGGGTTTTGGTCTATCCCGTAACAGATGGTCCCGTTCCTTTAGTTCCTCCTCTTCTCGGCCTGCCTTCCTGTAACGAGACTCCACTGAGTACTATTACAAGTAGCCAAACCTACACCCATACCGGAGTCAAGAGACTACCGCGGTAGGGCTGGCGGTAGACTTAGGTCTACCGGGTGGAGGTACCGGTGGTTAGGTACCTCAGTCGGGCATGCTAGGCCATACCAAAGGTACATAGGTCCTAGTAATGGTTGGGGGTTACCCTACTCTGTAGGGTAACCCAAGTAGTCAATTCGGGAGTTACCCTGAATTACTCGACGGAGAGTCCAGGTAAAGTTACCCTACCCTGTAGGGTAACTCGGGGTACAGTTACCCTACCTTCGGACTAGGGTTACCCTGCCTTGGGCCACGGGTTACCCTGCTATGGAGCCAAGTTACCCTACCTTGAAAGTAACTTGTTACGCAGGACTTTGGGGGAAGTTACTAGATTGTTTGTCACGCGAAACTACATAGGGTGTTCGAATCTCAGGTTGTGCGGATCACTCCCGCACAACCAGTTGAGCTCCGAACAAGCTGTAACTTGGAGGTGTGGTTGCTAACACCCCCCTCCGGCCCCGTTATAAGTCCCTGGCGTCATGGGCTACAGCCTGAAGAGTTGCTGTAAGTCTAGCAAAAGTCTCCCAGTGGAGATGCTTCCATAACACCGTATACGTTCACGCCGTCCGTCCGACCGGAAGCTGTCCGCAGGATATATGAGGGGACAGAGGAGAACCTGGAGAATAGGCTCCAGGTGGTTTCGTGTAAAACGGACCAAAACTGACGGAGTAATACTGCTTTGAAGTCAAGAGTAGTATGTGAGGTTACCGGAGGCCAGTAGGCGAGGTAACCGAAGTCCGTTGCCCCGAAAGAGTAATAGTATTGGAGAATCGTTAAGGACTCTAAGACACTAGTCTGGGGCCACGATATGACCTACTTCTAGGAGGGTTGACTGTGGGTAGCGCCTATTGGTAGTCAACCTCCGGAGTGGTCTATCGGGGGAGCTACGTGGCTATCTTCCGGAGTGATATGGAAATGAGTAGAACCGGATAGATGTTCAGGAGCCGCGAATGCTTGCAGAAGACTAAGTGTATATGGGTAGAGAGTTCCATAGTTGGTATAGTATCCGCACGGGCATGACAGCTCGCCACTGGCATGACCACGATATGAAGAGTTTTTACTCCTGCGGTTGCATTGGAGATGCAGCGGCTAAAACACTTCTATCGGGCAGATGTTAGAACACCATCGAGTGGTCTAGTTCGCTACGGAGGATCGTTGGTCCGACCCGTAGAGGTTGGCTAGACAGCCCACGGGAGTTGGGTGCTCGCGAACGCAGAGTAGTGATGGGGAGTAACTGGCAGCATACCAAACCTACTTAAGTATATGCGAGTTCTCCTCTACTCTGGCAATCAACTACCTCTCGAGACAAGGACTTAATTGAGTAAAGCTGCGGCTTAACGATATTAAGTTTTACCGTTTTATTTTTTCAACACTCTGCTGTTGATTATCTTTATCTTATTTCTGAAAGAATACTTCGGTGCGGTCGCATCCTCGGGATCCATCTTCCCAGAGGGAGCCCCCGTTACAGTATATCGTTAAGCGAAGACCTCGCTTAACTCTACCTACTCTTGAGAATTGTTGGTATTGACCTCCTTGAATTGACATAGTTTGAGTACGAGTCGCTGGTCTGGTACCAGAAGCATCGGGTGGAAATTACTATGTCGAACCAAGCCGGTCACTTCGATCCTGCCGCGGCGGCAGCCCACCAATGGCATATGCGGCGTCAAGCATTTGCCGATGCCAAAGGCCTTGGTTGGGAACCCATTGAACTTGTCCTTAATGCTACCAATATCGACCTTCCCGACGATGCCGAGGAAATTGTGGTCGAAGACCCCGCGCGGTTATTCGAATCGTTTACACAGCAGAAGCTTGCGATTCCGGTAGTGCCAGAAAGGCAAGGTCAAGGGTTTAGTCTTGCGGATTTTACTAGGGAAGTTATGGAACCCTACATCCTTCTTGAAGTTACAAAACAGATGAAGGAAGCTCAAAGCCAGATGCAATACTGGAATGAGCAGGCGCAGACTAAGTTTAAAATAGAGATGGTTACGGCGGCTACGGAGTGGATGCGGAAACAACAGAAGTTGTTCATACGGCAAATTAGTGACACACGTGCGCTAGCCAAGAGGATAGCGGCGCTGGAAGAGGCTGCCCGTACAGGGCATCAGATTGATCATGACAATGATACGATCATGACAGTGGCACCTCCGATGGAGAAGCGTCCCGCGGTCAACTTTGCGGAGACCCTAACCGCTATGTTGACCAATCCCTCATATCAGGCATACTTGACTGAATTAGGAGTACAGATAGCGGGTCAACAGCCACGAGCTCTAGTCTCTCCTCGTCGTTCCCCCTTCCACGAACAGCTCGAAGAAGCACTCGCCCCGGTATCTCAAAGGAGAAACCGACGGACTCCTAGCCCTGCTACAGGCTCTCGTCCGGGCGATAGTGGTCATAGGGTGGATAAGTCCAGAGTCCCTCCTCCACCTCCGCAACCTGGTCGGGATCAGGTAGACTTGACAGGAGTCACTGATACCCCGACACCCTCTACCAATGTCCCTGTGCCAGACCGACCTTACCAGGCGGCTGTGAATACACCTCTCCCAAAGCCAGGACAAGCTCCTGTTATCATTGAACCTGCTCCCCTGCCTCCCATGCCTTCCATGCCTAAGTTACCTGGTGCGCCCAGGAAACCTACTGATGCAAATGAGTTTTTTGACAAACTTAGGCAAGGACAATATAACAAGTCCGGGGGTGAATGGGGTATGTGGGGTGCTCCGGAGAAAGAACGGGTCCGAAGGCCTTTGTCGCCGGGGGTTACGGCCTTCTGTTACACTGGTTGTACGGTCGTGGGAGGACCTCACTTTCCAAAGGCCACACATGCACTCAACTGTCCTAACAGTCGTTCGAGTCAAGTGTACCGGAAGCCTGAGGAAGTAGGTTCGAAGATGAAAAAGCCCAAATGTTCTTATTGTGGTTCACGGTTGCACGTGGGACCTCCGGCAATGCCGGAAAGCTGTCTGGAATTCCAGCAGTTTGTTCAGGGTCGGTATGGGGTAACTCCGAGTGCTTCTGGAGCTATTCCATTACCTGACCCACCTCCAATGCCTTTGTCTCGTCAGGGGGTGGTTCCCCAAGAGGACAGACAACAGGAAAGGGAGGACTCCTTTGACGGGTATGATAGACCCTCTGGAGGCCCTGGCAGGAATGCCGGTGGTGGCGGAGATCAACTCCCGCCTGGCGGAAACGTTGGTGCTGGCGGAAACCCGGGTGATTCCAGTTCCTCCAGTAGCAGTGATGACGATGATGCCGACTCCATACCCGATTTCTCTGAGTTTCTGGGGAGGCGGAAGCCAAACTGGAGCGAGAAAAAGAAGAGACGCTATGACCGCGGAGCACGAAGGTTGCTACGAGCTTTCTTGCAGATGAGTGGGGCAGCTGGAGCTAGTCAGCCAGCCGGTAACTCCACTCCTTCAGGGGGAAAGCCAAGAAAGCCCGCGAAGTTAGGTGATGTAACTCCGTTTAAAGGAAACACCACCGACACTCAGCGGTTCATTAGCGATGTGGAAATCAAGTTCGAATACTTCCGAGAGTCAATCACGGAAGATATGGACAAAATCAGCTTGGTTATCCCTCTTCTTCAAGATACCGCTAAAACTTGGTACATGGGCCTACACCGGTACATCAGTGAGGATGGTGCACGCCGGGTGGGTATGCCGTTTGATCCCAACCATGAGTTTCGTACATGGGAAGGATTTAGGAAACGGCTAATGGCAAGTTTCGGTGCCCATGTTGATCGGGACCGCGCTCTTAGCGAGTGGACGAAATTGCAGATGAAGCCTGGGCAAGTAGACCAGTTCTTAGACTCGGTAATGGATCTGATTGTCCAGTTGGGCTATACGGACCCTACAATGATCAAAGACAAGATCCGGATGACAATGACATCCCAACTACGGAATGTCTGGGCACAAAAGACACCTCATCCTACCGATGTGTCCGAGTACATGGACCTTCTGCGGAAGACGGGCCACGCCCTCCAAGACAATATCACTTTCAGCGAGACAGTTACCAAAAGCCGAAGTGAGACTCAGGGAAAGAGCGAGGAGAGGTTATCAACCTCAAGGAAACAACCGAAACGGAAGGAAAAGGGTTCGGGTAAGCCCAACCCTAGGCGCTCCTTATCTTCTGCGGGTACATCCCAGAAGCAAGGGAATTCTGAGCATGCTAATGCCCATAAGAATATCCCGTCTACGCTTATCGATAAGCGCAAGAAGGAGTCGCAGTGCACACGATGTGGAAAACCGGGTCACTTTTGGCGGAAATGTTTCTCCACCGACCCTGTTGTTAGTTCAGCCAAAGGGGTTAAAGCGATAACCAAAAAGAGGAAGGCTGAAGATGCAGAAGTCAATGAAGCATCAAACAACAAAGTCCGTCGCATCGAAGCACCACCTTCAAAGAAGTTATTGGAAATCCGAAAGTCATCTCCCGAGATTATGGAGGTTGATACGGATGCTGAGGAATAGGTAAGTTCCTTTCCTTGCAGCGAAATAACAAGACACTGACATAACTCTAGGAAGTTATGTGAAGGGCTCCGAGAGTAAGCATGCCCCGAGAAATCCTGCAGTCAATACATAGACTGACCAGGCCTCTTAGATGTTCTGGGCCGCAGCGGTCTGCGAAGGAACGAGGCAGGTGGAGGATTTGGGTCAGCACGGGAATTCTCTTTGGGTGTTTGTCTTGGTTTATTTCTCCTTTGTATTCTTGTTATGTTACTGCGGGAATATATCATTTCCTTACTTCGATGGATTATTTCCTTAGTATTGGAAGCGAAATTGTTTTCTTTTGTTAGACTAGTTCTTTTCACATCAAGCAGGCCTTGATTCGAGCAATGAAATTTTGTTATCAAGTTTACCTGAGGAGGGTTCAGTACCCGAAATCATGCTGGCGTGATAGTAAACACCCTAGCTATTGATATACCGTGATTTGAAACCTTAACATTTTGACCCGTTGTGGCCACTCTTGTGTCGAAAGGCAAGAGACTCCGTTAAACATGCTTCTAAAAGAAAACTCAAGAAAGAAGGCGCGGCTTTCAGGCCCCCCAAAACATATAAAGTCTATCCGAGTTCGAGTTAGACTAGAATGGCGTTGTGGCGCGAGAGACAGTGCAGCCGAGGCTGTGTTATTGTTGGATAGTGGCGCTACTGGCGCAGTGCTTAGCACACGATGGGCTAAGGAAACACAAGTTCCTTGTGTGCGGAGAAAGGTTGCTGCTCCAATAAAGGATGCTAGCGGGAATGACATTCCTAACTCAGGGCTTCATTACACTAAGACCCTGAAGATGCGTATTGGCGATCATGTCAATGACATGAGATTTGAACTGGCGGACATGTCCGATAAGAAGATTGATGGTTATCTTCCAATGTCATGGCTCCATGAACATAATCCCGACATAGACTGGGAAACACGCAGCTTCACTTGGAGGTCTGTATTGTGTAAGGCTAGATGCCTTGTGGGCCAGAGACGGTTAGAATTTATAACCGAAGAAGAGCTATTGGCAGAAGACCAAGCTCAGGTATATCTTCTTGGATATGCCCAGTTCACAGGAGAAGACGGGAAAGACATTGCCCTAAGTCTTCTACCCGAATATAAGGACTATGGCGATATATTTAGCCAACAAAGGATAGATGCATTACCGGAACACTCTGAATATGATCATAAGATCGAGTTAATGCCTGAGACAGCACCTCCCTTTGGTCCTATATATCCATTGTCTGAAAACGAGCTCAAGATTCTGAGGGAGTATCTCAATGAGATGCTGGCAACGGGAAAGATACGGAGATCTAGTTCCCCTGCCGCAGCCCCAATCCTCTTTGTACCCAAACCTGATGGGTCATTGAGGTTATGTATTGATTACCGAGGGCTTAACAAGATTACGGTGAAGAATAAATATCCTTTACCACTGATGAATGAGCTGCGTGATAGACTTGGAAAAGCCACTGTCTTCACTAAGTTGGACTTGAAGAATGGCTATTATCTCCTCCGAATGGCAGAAGGAGAAGAATGGAAGACAGCTTTCCGCTGTCGTTATGGGTTGTATGAATATACGGTAATGCCGTTTGGGCTATGTAACGCCCCATCTACTTTCCAGAGTATGATAAATAAAATCTTTCATGATTTATTAGACGAAGGAGTCATCGCCTATATAGATGACATCCTAATATACTCAGAGACCATCGAAGAACATGTCTCACTCGTTAGGCGAGTTATGGAAAGACTGCGCAAGGCTAGGCTTTGTGTAAGCATTAAGAAATCTACATTCCATCAAAGAGAGGTAGAATTCTTGGGATACCGTATATCCGATCGTGGTATTATGATGACCACGGAAAAGGTGAAGTCAATTGAAGTTTGGACTCCACCAAAGACAGTTGTTGACGTTCAAAGCTTTTTGGGATTTGCAAACTTCTACCGTCGGTTTATAGAGGGCTTTAGTAAGATAACAAAGCCGTTAACTGACTTAACGAAGAAGGATACCAAATGGGAATGGGGTCCAAGGCACGATGAAGCCTTTAGTCGCCTGAAGGCGATGTTCATTGCAAGCCCCATTCTAGCCCACTTTGATCCGGAACGGTTAACCAAGTTGGAAACCGATGCTAGTGATTTTGCATTGGGTGCTATACTGTCACAGTTATGCGAAGATGGTAGATGGCATCCTATAGCCTACCATAGTCGGAAGTTCTCGCCAGCAGAGATAAATTATGATGTGCATGATAAAGAGATGTCCGCAATTGTTGCTGCTTTTAAGGAATGGGATCATCTCTTGCGCTCAGTATCTGATCAGATAACTATTTACACTGATCATAAGAATTTGGAGTACTTTAATAGTACTAAGATACTGAATCGCCGACAACATCGCTGGGCGGAATTCCTTCAACCTTTTAATTTTAAGGTTGTCTATCGGGAAGGGCGCCTTAATGGAAAGGCTGATGCGTTATCGAGGCGTTCGGAGTACCGCCCTGAAGGGGGGAGTAATTCTGCGAAATTGGGTCAGGAACAGATGTTTTTCCGTCCGGGACAGTATTTGGATAGTCAGGAGCGGGACATCTTGCGACCACAGTTGTTGCAACTGTGCCAAGGCTTCCGGTTGAAGTCCGGAATGCTTGATGACATGAAGGTCGCTATAGCAAAGGACAATACTTATCAAAGTATTTACAAGTCCATTGTCCAAAAGGACAATAAGGTTGACCCTAATTTCTCAATAGAGAAGGACTTCCTCCTTTACAAGGGGCGTTGGTACATACCGGAGGATCAAGGGCTAAAGGAACGGATCATGCAAGCGGAACATGATTCCCGTCTAGCCGGACACTTCGGGACTTATAAGACAATAGGGAAGGTTAAAGCCAACTTCTACTGGCCTAAGATGGAGGCCTACATCGAAGACTATGTTCGGTCATGCGATGTCTGTCAAAGGGTAAAGACAGTTAGACATAAGAAGTTTGGGCTCTTAGAACCTATAGATGTTCCTATGAGGCCATGGAACGCAATATCAATGGACTTCATTGTGGCGTTACCAGAATCCGAGGGTTATACGAAGATCTGGGTCATTGTTGATAGGTTTTCAAAAATGGCACATTTCATCCCCCTCGCTACGGAGGTACCTATCAAGGAACTTGCTCTTATATTTCTCAAAGAGATCTGGAGACTGCATGGACTCCCAGAATCAATTATCTCCGACCGAGATACTCGATTCACTTCAAAATTTTGGGTTAGCTTAATGGGACTACTTGAGGTGAAACTCAATGTCTCTACCGCGTTCCATCCTGAGACTGATGGTCAGACGGAGCGGGTGAACCAGACACTGGAACAATACCTAAGGAGTTATTGTACCTACCAGCAGGATGATTGGGTTTCGCTACTACCGTTAGCGGAGTATGCCTATAATACATCCACCTCCGAGTCAACCAGGTTATCTCCTTTTGAGATTAACTATGGATTTTCTCCGAGGACAAACTGGTCTGGAATTGTTCCTGACAATAAGGGGATTCATCCAAGTACGGAGCTGTTAGTAAAGGATTGGGAGGGTACATGGCAAGACATACGGGAAACATTACAAAGTGCTCAAGAGAGGCAACGGAAATGGCATGACAAGAAACGATTACCATCTCCAGAATATGCCACACTAGAAGATGTCGAAGAGGGCAGAGCTATAAAGGCTGATCGGGTAATGCTGAATCGCAAGAATATCCGTACAAAGAGGCCTATGGAGAAACTAGACCACCGAATGTTTGGTCCCTTTGTGGTCAAGCGACGTGTTGGTACTAGGGCATATGAACTCCAGTTGCCTGCGCGTTGGTCTATCCACCCGGTATTCAACGTTGGGTTATTAGAGCCCTACCGAGAGGATCAGACCGGGAGAAGGGTTAAAGATATCCCTATCCCTGACATAGTGGAAGACGAGCCAAGTTATGTTATCTCGGGAGTGTTAGACAGCCGGTGGTATGGAGGAGTTAAACAGAAGTTCCCTCATCGGTTTGTCCAGTACCTGATATCGTGGGATGGCTATGGACCTGAAGAAAATTCTTGGGAGCCGTTTGAGATGCTGGAAGGAACCGGTATACAAGCCTTAAGCGATTTCCACAAAAGGTATCCATCTAAACCTAGGGACCATAGGGTTGTAGATATACCGAGTAGCGGAAATAAAAGACGTCGTTAGATCGGCTCGGGTCGAGCCTTATAGAAGAGGGGAGTGATGTAACGAGACTCCACTGAGTACTATTACAAGTAGCCAAACCTACACCCATACCGGAGTCAAGAGACTACCGCGGTAGGGCTGGCGGTAGACTTAGGTCTACCGGGTGGAGGTACCGGTGGTTAGGTACCTCAGTCGGGCATGCTAGGCCATACCAAAGGTACATAGGTCCTAGTAATGGTTGGGGGTTACCCTACTCTGTAGGGTAACCCAAGTAGTCAATTTGGGAGTTACCCTGAATTACTCGACGGAGAGTCCAGGTAAAGTTACCCTACCCTGTAGGGTAACTCGGGGTACAGTTACCCTACCTTCGGACTAGGGTTACCCTGCCTTGGGCCACGGGTTACCCTGCTATGGAGTCAAGTTACCCTACCTTGAAAGTAACTTGTTACGCAGGACTTTGGGGGAAGTTACTAGATTGTTTGTCACGTGAAACTACATAGGGTGTTCGAATCTCAGGTTGTGCGGATCACTCCGGCACAACCAGTTGAGCTCCGAACAAGCTGTAACTTGGAGGTGTGGTGGCTAACACCCCCCTCCGGCCCCGTTATAAGTCCCTGGCGTCATGGGCTACAGCCTGAAGAGTTGCTGTAAGTCTAGCAAAAGTCTCCCGGTGGAGATGCTTCCATAACACCGTATACGTCACTGCCGTCCGTCCGACCGGAAGCTGTCCGCAGGATATATGAGGGGACAGAGGAGAACCTGGAGAATAGCCTCCAGGTGGTTTCGTGTAAAACGGACCAGAACTGACGGAGTAATACCACTTTGAAGTAAGAAGTAGTATGTGAGGTTACCGGAGGCCAGTAGGCGAGGTAACCGAAGTCCGTTGCCCCGAAAGAGTAATAGTATTGGAGAATCGTTAAGGACTCTAAGACACTAGTCTGGGGCCACGATATGACCTACTTCTAGGAGGGTTGACTGTGGGTAGCGCCTATTGGTAGTCAACCTCCGGAGTGGTCTATCGGGGGAGCTACGTGGCTATCTTCCGGAGTGATATGGAAATGAGTAGAACCGGATAGATGTTCAGGAGCCGCGAATGCTTGCAGAAGACTAAGTGTATATGGGTAGAGAGTTCCATAGTTGGTATAGTATCCGCACGGGCATGACAGCTCGCCACTGGCATGACCACGATATGAAGAGTTTTTACTCCTGCGGTTGCATTGGAGATGCAGCGGCTAAAACACTTCTATCGGGCAGATGTTAGAACACCATCGAGTGGTCTAGTTCGCTACGGAGGATCGTTGGTCCGACCCGTAGAGGTTGGCTAGACAGCCCACGGGAGTTGGGTGCTCGCGAACGCAGAGTAGTGATGGGGAGTAACTGGCAGCATACCAAACCTACTTAAGTATATGCGAGTTCTCCTCTACTCTGGCAATCAACTACCTCTCGAGATCAGGACTTAATTGAGTAAAGCTGTGGCTTAACGATATTAAGTTTTACCGTTTATTTTTTCAACTCTACTGTTGATTATCTTTATCTTACTTCTGAAAGAATACTTCGGTGCGGTCGCAACCTCGGGATCCATCTTCCCAGAGGGAGCCCCCGTTACACTTCCTGAGTGCTGCTTCCCATTCTGCATCGGTATCGAAGGTCTTTAGGGACAGGCGTAAACGTATGCTGGCTGGTAACTTTTTTTTCCATCGCCAGACGCCATGCTGGACCAGTTATCTTGGCCTTCGTATTAAGGTGGTCATGATTTGGACGTAGTTTTGAATATTATCTTTATATTCAACTTTCTCCATATCACGGACCGCTTTTCGTCCCTCCTCTATTGATGCGAACCGTTCTGTGAACTCGTGGTCGAATCGTGTCCAGGTTGCCAGGCCGGCATCTTGCTCCACTCCATGGAGTCCATCCATAGCCCTACGGTACCACATTGCTACCGGGTTGACTAACTCCCCTTTGGTTCTTCCTAGTGCGAAGATGACCCTTTCTCGGTCACTATCCCAAGTTCTAGGATTTCTTTCGAAGTAGTCCACACATTGTAGTAACCAATAGCGAACGCATTGTGAAGGCTTTGCTTCGAAAATGGGGGTGCATCAGCCGGTCGTTTCGTGGTTAATGCAAAGGCTTCTGCCAGTACATCGGCTGTTCCACGTTGTTCGGGTGTCAATCCGCAGCTAAATCTGGATGGGCCTCCACCACGTCTTCCTCCGTTTCCTCCTTCATCATCACTCCCATCATCATCTGGGTCACCCCCTGGTGCCGCAGGGATGGGAGGTTCTCCTTCTCTTTGCTTTCCCTTATCTCGGGAAGGCCCCTCTGGAGGTTGAGTCTCCTCTCTGCTTCTGCCCAACTTTCAGGGACCGATTCCAACGCTACTTGTCGACCAGTGGGTCGATTTTGTGTGATCTCTGTTACCCGCTCTGTCAGTAGTCCGAGAGTATCCATGATACGAGTTTGATCTCGTTTATCGTTCGGGTAAGTCACTGTAGCTCTGAGCCTCGCGTTCTTGTCTTTCGGCGAGGTTAGATATCATGGCTCGAAGAGTCATGTTTTGTTGGAATTGGTTATCCTTGAATGCCTGGAACTCCCGTTCCAGGGTGAGGTCTCTTTCTAGGGCTTCTCGTTGCAATTGAGAGGTTACTCCCTCGTGATGCTCATGTCGAGCATCTTGCTGCGCTAACTTAGCAGCAATCTCCTTCGCCAACTGGTCTGGAGGTCCCGAACGTTGGCTTCCACCAGGACACACTGTTGCAATACGAGTGTCATCTCGTTGTCATGCAAATCTTGTCCTTCCAATAATTGCTTTTTGGACTTTGATTAGCCCTTTTGCATTCTCCTGAGAATCTGCAGAGAGGGTTTCAAATGCAATATTGGAGGTGTCGATACTGGTGGAAATTTCTTGACGGATCTGCCCAATAACTATTCCTAACCGGCCGCGAGTCTTGCGAGATCGACGGCGTGGGTATTCGGACGTGGTGTAGTAGATCTGGAATGAGGAGATGTTGCTCTCGATGTCGGCGCAATGCTAGGGGTCCTTCCACCTCTTCGTGGATTTCGAAGAGCTGGATCGAGAGAGGTGGGATTACTGAAGGCACTGGGACTTTGTCCCCTGAAGTATCCATCGGTTCCCCTGGACCGATTTGCTTTGGAGGCTGCGACATCTCTTTTTCTCTTTGTGCTCGTATTCGAGCTAACTAAGCCGGAGTGTTGGAGGCAATGGTTTTATGGATATAGGGCTAGACACTTGGTGTCTCGCCGTATCGTGCGGTGAGGAGGTGATGTGAACCGTGGTTCACTCGTAGGTAGAGAGCCTTGGTAACAAGGAGATCTAACAATATACTGTTAGGCGGAGACAACCGGTAAAGACTTATGGTTGTCTAGGCCAATCGAGATTCGTTTGTATAGACGGAGATTTGTCTAGGAAGGCTCGGAAGCAACTCGTTTCGTTTATGACTACTAAGAGTGCAAGAAAGTAAAATAGAATCGTAAAAACAATATTATATTGTTAAGGTCTCTTCTCCGTTGCTTGATGATGTCTTAAGCTTGGGGGGCACTTCGATATTTATATTCCGCGTCTGAGTGTTCGCGGGCTACATCTATCTAGCATACAAAATATGTACCTCTTCAAATCTAATGCGCAACGTCGGGTTCTTCATGATAGTGCGAACACCGGGAGCCCTGAGAACCATCACACCATCTTCAGTAATTACTATTTCTTGCCCGGGAGACATACTTGTCACCATAGTATTATCCGATCCTCAGAGTCTATAGACCTGTAGCCGAGTTCTCAAGTCGAACTCTGTTGGCTCCAATAGTTCTCTTCGTTACCAAGAGATCAATCTTGATACGAGACTGCATATGCAGATATGCCGGAGTCGTTGACTTCTAGTTGTGATAACTCAACAACAACCGATAGAATTCATTCTAATGACTCTCTTCTTATAGAGGAGAGGCCATTCTATTGAATAGTCTCTCATAATCCCTCGGTCGGCAACTCCTGGTTGTTCTATGTAGAGGGGTGGGACCTTCGTGTTGTGTTGTTTGTAAATCCCGCAACTGCGGTACACTCTTATCATAGTTGTAACACTCACTCTCGAAGCTCGCTGGCTTCTTTGGTAGTGTTTCCAGGAGCTCTAGGACTCTTTCTAATCGTCGAAGGGTGGATGTGAATGCATTGGTTCGTTATCCCGAACCTCCTAACATTCATCTCATGACCTTTGTGGAAAACGTCCCGTTACTTACGGCCCGTATCAAGAAGTCATATCTTTGAAGCCTTGTAACTCCCTGAGTATTGACGGATTGACTTCGTTCCACTTCCCAGGTCTAGCCAGAGGTCCCCTCTCATATATCCTGCGAACAGCTTTCGGTCGGACGGACGGCAGCGACGTATACGGTGTTATCTGACCCTTCAATTCTATTCTGTGACCAAATAGTCACGGACGCAACTAAGGTTGATATGTATGATGACGCGTGGGCCCCGTAAGGGGGCCGGAGGGTGTTGGAGACCAAGATTCTCGAACTCGGGTAAGGTTACCCTACCTAGGGTACTCCTAGGCTTATCGGAATCGGGTACTCCTAACAGCAAGACCCATGACTCATAATCGAGTCATGTGCAAAATCCTGAGCTACCTGTCACATCCGTGACATTAGCTCCCCCTCCTTAAGCCTGAGTCCCATCAAGCTTCTATCTCCTATCCCCCATCTTTACCAGGTCCCGTCCGTACATGCGGACGGACCTTCGAAGTCCGTGAAACTTCGACTCCCAATCTCTAGCCCTTGTCCTCACTACTTCGAGCGTGAGGTTGGCGTTTCGATCGTCCGCTGTTGTTGGGCGATCGTGTGTGCGTGTGCCGAAATTGTGCCTTCGCCGTACCAAGTTGGCTTCGCAGTCCCGAGATCTGCCTTTGCAGGCTTTCGAAGTTGGTCCTTTTGGGGG
>VBSK01000251.1:0-21352 GCA_006112555.1 Tuber indicum | reverse complement strand
GGCGGTTGGGTGATAGAATAGTTGTTCTCGCTTGAAAGGTGTTCCAGAGGGAGATATCCGTGGTTGATCCCGGTAGTCTCTGGACACAGGCTTGAGTGAGGATGGCGACTTCGTCTGCCTCCTCCTCCACGGACTCTGTCCCCAACTCGCGGATGTCGTCTCCCGTTCGGATCGACTCCAACCCTTCCTCCTCGCTTGAGACTCTCGCGTCGCCTTGTCTCTCGCGCCCGTTTCTGAGGCTGTCCGTGGCCTCATTCCTACAACTACACATAACGGTCGTACGCTGCGCCTGGCGGGGATTACAGTTTTCTGTCCTTCGCCCATGAACATGGCTGCCCCAACGCGGTGAACCCGGCGTTGGATGATTGGTGAGGGGGTCGGTTGCTGCAACCGCCCCTGTCACGATGAAAGAGGTGGAGTTTTTTGAAGGGTTGCCTATCTGGGAAGGGGTGTCCAGCCACCTGTGGCTTGACAATGCCTCTACACCACGGCCTCTTCAATCGGTTCAACTCCGATCACGGTTCGGTGTACACACCGACCGTGCCCACCCCCCCTCTCCTCCCACCGACTCGCAGGTTATCATCCCGGAGTCATCCCTCCTCCCGCCGGCCAAGCAAGGCTCGACCACCACTACGGTTGAGGCCAGCTCGTGGTCCACCTCCTCCCTCCGCCCATCGAGCGGCGGTCGATAGGATTGTGGCTCGGGATCGCGCTAAGCGAGCCTCCACTGCCTCCACCCCCCCTTTTGTCTGGGCTGTCTTCTGGTGAAAAAGCCCTCTACACTACTGGGAAGTTCAGCTTGACGACCCTGCCGCGACCTACGAGGACTATGCCCCCCCGGCAAGGGAACGCTACGCCGTGCCCGCTCCTCTTCCCCCGGCAAACGCCGCCCCGGCCCCCAGTCCCTTCTTTGAGCCCCGGTTCATGAAGGCGATTGATGTTGAAGAGGGTCGGAAGAAACAGATTGTCCCGGATGAGGAATTTTCCCATCTCCTGGACACCCACCGAAGCGCCTGGCCCCCCGTGCTAGTTCCTTCCACTATTGAGGATTCCCCCCCCTCGTCCCCCCCTTTGCTGATCACCCAGGAAGTGGTGCCATCGGCGGAGGTAATTGTTCGGGACACCCCCATGGCTCTGGAGGAAGGAAGAACTCGGAAGCGACCGGTCTGGGCGACAGCATTCACGCCCCCAGTCTTCCGGGTACGCCTGTCCCTGGCTCGTCCCCTCCTGACTACGATTCTCTTGCCCCCTACGTCGCCTGGGGTATTTTGGAAGGGTCACTGGGTATCCCCCGGAGCACGGGCACTCCCTGGAGGTGCCGCTACCGGAGACCCAGCCAGAGGATGCTGACGCTGCCGTGGCTAGGGCTGACCAGATCATGGCCGAAGTGGATGAGATGATGGCGGCTGGTAAGTCCCCCTCCCCCGCTCCCAGGTCTGGCAGTATTGTGGGGTCCATGTTGGAGGGCCTTGAGGATATCCGGTCCGGGAACACCCAGCCCCTCTTGTCACCTCTTCCCAGCGTGGACGGGTCCGAGGAACCTGACACTGTGGAGGATGTCCGGACTTGGATGAAGGATGAGATCGTGGAAACGGTCCCCATTATGTGGGTGGGACGTCGGTTCCATCGCTTGGAAAATGCGGTTCGGACCTTGACGGATATAGTCGGCCGGCAGGAGGAGGAAATTGCCGCCCCTTGAAAGGTAGGTTGGCCCCCCGCCGTCGTTCCCCCTCTGTGACTCCTGAGTCCTCAGGGACTACCCCCCATCCCGCCGCTCCTCATCAGGGGGTCTACTGAAGTCCCTACCAAGGGCCAGGGTGCTGCTCCAACGGCTCCTGCTACTAAAGCGTCCTTCGTGGACATGGTGAAGAAGATGGCATACGTGCCCAAACCCGCCGTTCCGCTGAAGGACAAGACAGTTCCGGTCCGGCCCACTTCGGCGGCCTCCTCCCACAGCACCAGCAGTGGCAGCTCTTCCAGTGATGGGGGGGTAGTCCTGAAGGTGGGAAAGCTGCGGAGGAGAAGAGGTGAGCTGGGTGAATGAGGAGGAGAAGGAGGATGGAAAGAAGAGGGAGAGAAAGAGAGGCAGGCGCCTGAGTGGTGCTGCCAGGAGGAGAAGAAAGATGGCGGCTCAGGCCGGCCAGGAACATCGGCGACCCCGGCCAAGACTCAGGGGAAGACTACTACTGACGGACAGGCTACAACCCCCGCTGCTGCCGCCCCAGTACCCACGGTGCAAACCCTTTCATCGGGGCCAGGCGCCATCAGGAGGATCTACAACGTGGTGCCTAAACCTGATCCCTCGCGACGGCCCTCCTCGCAGCGCCAGTCAGCAGGGGCCACCACCGAAGCCGGCTCCACCCCAGTCCTCGCCTACCCCGATGCTAGGGGAAGGCACATTACAATGCGGTTCGCCACCCGCAAGGAAGTGGCCCTGCCGAGGGGGTGACGATCGAGGCCATCCGGAATCGTATCAACACGTCCTGTCCAACTCGCCGAAGATTAGGGGTTCAGCCCTTACGTTCGGGCTGGGCATATCCGGAACGAGATTGGGTGTATCTTCCTCACCCTGGCGGCCCACTCTGCCGCTGAACTTGGAGACCGTCTTGACAAGGCCCGGTTGGCGCTGTTGAAGGAACTTTCACTCCCGGATTTGTTTTCCAAAGGATGTGAAGAAGGTGAAGATCATGGTGACGGGTGTCCCCCTTTCGGACACTGGCCGTGGCTCCATCTGGAAGGTTGACGGGTGGATTGGGGAGCAGGCCTCGGATGGCTTGCGCACTGACTTGGAGCTAGGTAATCCCGGCATAGTCACTGTGTCCCGCCCCGACATCATGGGGTCCATTCATGCCATGAGGCAGCTAACCAACGCGCGTGTCTTGCGGTATTCGCTTTGTGGTGGAAGAGAATGAGGCGGCTAAGGCTGCTTTGGAGCTGGGAGGATCTGGCTTCGGGGGGAACCCGGAATGTTAGGGTGTTTACCGAACACCGCACGGCGAAGGTTTGTGGTAAGTGTTTGCAGGTGGGCCACTTTCAGGCCACCTGTGCCCTTCCTTCCCGAGTGTCGGTTTTGTTACGGGGAGCACCTGTCCCGGGAGCACATGTGTAAGGCTTTAGGGTGCCCCGGGGGCGTGGGGAGGCATGTGGGCACACCCGCAGGATGTGTTGGTTGTGCGACAGGACCGATCACTTTGCTGGGTATGAGAAGTGTCCTGCCTTGAGAACTGACTCTAGGACTCCCGTGTCCTCCCCACCCGCGACGACGGCGGCCGATGCCGCGGCCTCATCGCCCGAGTGCCCGTCGCTGGGGAAAAAGGACCTGAGAGGAGAAGACGGCCACGACGCCGGAGCAGGGGACGGTCACCACTCCCAGGGTGGTGGAGGTGAGTAGTGATGAGGAAGAGGAGGATGTTCCGCGGGAGAAGTCTGCCAAGGCTAAGGGTAAGGAGCCTGAACGACCCCCCCCTTCCCCCTCCCCCAAGCGCGGTATTTTGAAGAAGAAACCTGTTCCCAAGAAGGGCGATGCTATGTGGTTCGCCCTGGACTCTGAGGGTTTTTTAAGTGACTCTGGCCCCTGTGGCCCGAGCGGATCTGTCGAAGCCCCCTTTTAATGCGTATCACGGCGATAGCATTGAATGTGGGGAGGAGTGGCAGGAATCGGGCGCTGGCGTTTGATTTGTTTTCTTTGTTGATTTTGTTTTTTGTTTTGGAACCTCCGGTTGATTCGGAGGGCAGCATGTGCCGGTGGAAGTTGATGGTTGGGATTTGTTTTCCTTTGTTGTTGGATCGGGGGTGGAGGTGTTTGTTCGCTCGCATTTGTGTGGGCTGTTTGATGTGGTTGGGCATAAGGGCTTGTGCCCAGGTTGGGTTTTGGGAGAAGGGTGAGAAGAGGGTGCTGCGCAGGCGTCTACATCCCACCTACACACACCAAGGCCGAATATCAGTCAGGGCTGAGGGACGTCGGGGAACCGGATATCGCGTTTGGTGATTTCAATGCCAGACATCGAGACTGGGACCCATGGGCGGAGATGGCCAGACAGGAACACTGCGGACGATGGTTGCGGGAATGGATGGCACCTCGGTTGCTGAACATGACTCCCCTGACCGACCGACGTTCCGCGACATATCATGATAGACCTCTGCTTGTACCGACGGCCGTACCTACAGCACAATACCTTGATGTGGTGGGCTGCGAGCATGCCGCCCAGACTATTCGACTCCATGTGGACCTACCTGACAATCTCATGAGAAGGAGGCCTGCTTGGAAGAAGGCGGTGTGGGGAAGGTTGGGAAGAGCTGGACACCCTGAAAGAGGTGGATGATGAGCAGCTGTGGAGAGGAGTGAGAAGTGTGGTGGACGCACTCCCACGGGCTTCCGTTGGCAGAAGCCGGTGCGAGTGGTGGACGCCTGAGTTGGAAAGGATGAGGCTGGATGTGGCCGGCTGAAAAGATACTCCAAACGCACGGCGGAGCGGACGGAGGACTTTAAGCTGGCAAGGTGTGTTTACCGGGCTTGCCTGTTGAGGGCTCGGTTCGACCACATTAGGACCAAGCTGGCGGAAAGCAAGGACCCCGACATCTTCAGGCTGGCAAGAAGTTGGAGGCCAAGCGCACGCTGCCCTCGATGGTGCGGTCCGACGGCTCCTTGGCTACCACGCACGCCGAGATCAGCGACCTGATTGCACAACAGCTTGATCCTGGTGATCCCGCCCGTGGACTGAAAGTGTGATTGAGATGGACAGTGCACAAGAAATGGAAACGGCGCTGGCAAGATCTCCCACGAACACGGGCCCCGGCGAAGATGATATCGGCTATCCTTCCTAAGGTTTTGGAAGAGGAGGGATGCCACGACATTGCGACGCCTCGTTGACTGTGGGCTGCGACATGACATTCCGGACTGGCATAGGGCCGAGGTAGTGCTCATACCCAAGCTCGACAAGCCGCGGTATGATGTGGTCAAGTCATGGCGCATGATACACCTACTCCCGACCACGGCTAAGGTGGCGAGAGGGTGGTGCTGCTCCGGCTAGCCGCTTGTCTAGACCTCGGCGAGACACAGTTCGGCTCCCGTAGGAGGCGGGGGTCCATGATGCCATGGCGGTCGTTCAGGAATTCCTGCGCCATAATGAGGGTACAAACGTCTGATTCTGTCAATGGACGTGGAGGGAGGGTTCGACAACATTGACGTCAACCTCCTGTCAGATTTCCTGGTGGCCCGGGGGTGCCCTCCCAACCTGTGTCAATGGGTTCGGAGGTGGACAGGTTGTCGGTCTATTCGCTTCCGGTTCAATGGGTGTGTTTCCCGGGTATACCATGTTAGCAAGGGGGTTCCCCAGGGGTCACCGCTTTCCCCCTTTCTGTTCGGTGCTTACGTGGCCGACATTTTCACACCCACGGATGCGTTACTCCCCGGTGTCCGGCATTTGGTGGCCTCATATGTGGATGACGGGGTTATCATGGTTGCGGCTGACTCTTTGATGCTGCCCGATACCATGCTGGGGAATTGTTGCGAGATTGCGACCGTGTTGCGCGAGACAGGGGAATGGGGTTTAGTGCGTTGAAGACGCAGTGGATTGGGTTTGGTGATAGGGTGGGAAGGAATGGAGTTGTTGGGAGAAATGGTGTTGCCATCTGAGGACCTGCGGGTTCTTGGATATAGGTTCAATGTATTTCTTAACTTTTCTTCTCATGTACGTTATTGGTTGGATAGGGGGTTGGGTGTGAGGAGGAGGATTGCGGCGCTGGGAAGGAGGTTTGGGAGTGTTGGGGGGTTTGGGGGCGTGGGAGACTTACCGTTTGGTGCAGGCAGCCTACCTTCCGACCGTCTACTACGGACTTGAGTTTGTAACCGACTACCCGTCGTATGTGAAGCAGATTCAGGTCCACGTCAACGATTGCCTCCGCTCAGTGTTCCGGACTCCTATGAAGCTGGCCAACAACATTTTGCTGGCAGAATACGGTTACGCCTGTCGCTATTCAGGGCAGGTACCTACAGCGGAGGTGCTACAGCCGGTTCATCATCAATTACCGATATTGCGAGGATCATCCTGGTTCGGGCAGATCAGGCTGGACTGGAAGGAGGAGGGTATGGTGGCCCACCGACAGCATTCGGACGAGTGCTTTCCTACCGTCCCACGGTTACGATCGGGAAAGGGAAGGAAACCATGGCCCTCAGACACGCCGGGGAAGTCAAGGAGCTCAGTGGCGGCTCGGATCTGGTGGTGTACACTGACGGGTCCAAGATGGCCGAGGGTGCTGGTGTCGCTTGGGCCGCGTTCGCACGGGGGGCTTCACTTAGGATAGGGGGGTGTTCGGTGCCACTGTCCTGGAGCATCGTCGAATGCGAACTGTTTGCCGTTGTCTGTGCCTTGCGGGAGGTCAGTGTTTGTGTGAGGGACGGGGAGTACATGTGTTTCTGGATTGCGTCCCCGCCCTGCTTCTGATTGAGAACATGTTGCCCGAGGGGGACTCGGCTGAGATGTGGGAAGTCATGGCACCTTTGATGGAGGCTGTACGCCCCCGCTTTGGCTGGGTTCCGGACACATGGGCATCCAGGGCAACGAGCTGGTCGACAGGAAGGCCAAGGAGAGTACACGCCTGCCGCTGCAGCCATTCCGGTGGGAAGGGGTAGCTTTGGTATAGGGCACGCTGCGTTGGCCCGTGAGTTGAGAAAGAGGAGTGGGAGGCCTGGCATGTCAATGAAGGCCATGGGTACTATGCTCGTGGACCTAAGGCTCCCAGACACCTTCGCGGCTGACAAGGATGGATTCCTATGTGTTGACTAGGATTCGCAGTGGTACCGGCCTGGTCGGGCATGACGAGTTGTGAGGGACGTGAGGAGAGGCATCATTGGACTTCTTGCCCACGGTACAGTTGGAAACGGCCGGCTATGGAGGACTTGTTCAAGGACTCGGCAGTTCGGGATGGAAGGACTGGTGGTTGGAACACGGGTGGCTGGGACTAGGGATCCCCCGTCATATTAAGGAGGTGGACGGGGAGTTAGTGGTTGCAGGTAACCCGTTTGATGGTACACTGACGGTGGAGAGGGACGGGAGGCGAGTGTGCATAGGGACGCCTGATACTTGTTTGCGGTGCGAAAAGAAACATCCTGGGGGGGAGTGCGTGCTTCCGCAAGCATCTTCCCACCAAGTGGTTCTTCTTCCGAACTCGGTCGCCACGCGATGTCCGAGTTGCAACATGGCGATTACCTACCAAGGCACTTCCACACGGCCCTCCTTCTCTGCTCACTTCGATAACAACCCGGGCTGCCTCTCGGCGAGCCTTGACCAGTTTTGGCAGCGGCACTGGCTTGACTGGGACGACCTCGCGCTTTCCTTGCGGACGGCGTCGTACTCAAGTGGGCTGGTGTTTGGGTTTATCGAACTGGAACGGTGCCCCTTTTGCGACCAGCGGCGGATTGCTGGGAAGGTTAATAGGATGGGGGAGCACTATCGGAAGAAGCGTGGATGTTGGGACAGACTGTATGTTTCCTTTGTTGAGTATATTGACGAGATTGTGTGGGGGGCGGAGTAGTTGTGTTGGTATGTTGTTGGTGGTTGGGTTGCGGGAAGGGAAGACGCGATAATCCGGGATGTCGCTAGTCGACATGAGCGCCCGTGAGCCCCTTTGGGTAGTGATTATTGGATTTATGTTTGGGAGGAGCGGTTGCGGGACGGGATTGCGCCCGTGGTAGTGTATTTTAGTTTGTGATTTTGGGGCGTGGGGGAGACTGGTCGTATGCCGGAGTCGGCGGTACTAGTATAAAATAAATTAGATTGAATGTTCTAAGTAATTTCCTTACTTCTATCTATCTTCGCTCCGCCTCGGTAGCGAGCTTCAACCTCACGCAACGCACTTTCGCCTCCTCACGATAACTTCATCGGTTTACATCGTTTTCATCTTCGTTTGTCGGGCGGTTGGGTGATAGAATAGTTGTTCTCGCTTGAGAAGGTGTTCCAGAGGGAGATATCCGTGGTTGATCCCGGTAGGCTCTGGACACAGGCTTGAGTGAGGATGGCGACTTCGTCTGCCTCCTCCTCCTCGGACTCTGTCCCCAACTCGCGGATGTCGTCCCCCGTTCGGGTCGACTCCAACCCCTCCTCCTCGCTTGAGACGGCTCGCGTCGCCTTGTCTCTCGCGCCCGTTTCTGAGGCTGTCCGTGGCCTCATTCCTACAACTACACGGTCGTACGCTGCGCCTGGCGGGGACTATAGTTTTCTGTCCTTCGCCCATGAACATGGCTGCCCCAACGCGGTGAACCCGGCGTTGGATAATTTGGTGAGGGGGTCGGTTGCTGCAACCGCCCTTGTCACGATGAAAGAGGTGGAGTCTTTTGTGAAGGGTTGCCTATTGGGAAGGGTTGTCCAGCCACATGTGGCTTGGACAACGCCTCTACCACGGGCCTCTTCAATCGGTTTAACTCCGATCACGGTTCGGTGTACACACCGACCGTGCCCACCCCCTCTCCTCCCACCGACTCGCAGGCTATCATCCCGGAGTCATCCCTCCTCCCGCCGGCCAAGCAAGGCTCGACCACCACTACGGTTGAGGCCAGCTCGTGGTCCACCTCTCCCTCCGCCCATCGAGCGGCGTTCGATAGGATTGTGGCTCGGGATCGCGCTAAGCGAGCCTCCACTGCCTCCACCCCCTCCTTTTTGTCTGGGCTGTCTTCTGGTGAAAAAGCCCTCTACACTACTGGGAAGTTCAAGCTGGACGACCCTGCCGACGAGGACTATGCCCCCCCGGCAAAGGGAACGCTACGCCGTGCCCGCTCCTCTTCCCCCCCCCGCAAACGCGCCGCCCGGCCCCCAGTCCCTTCTTTGAGCCCCGGTTCATGAAGGCGATTGATGTTGAAAGGTCGGAAGAAAACAGATCGTCCCGGATGAGGAGTTTTCCCATCTCCTGGACACCCACCGGAAGCGCCTGGCCCCCCCCTGCTAGTTCCTTCCTTCCACTATTGAGGATTCCCCCCCCTCGTCCCCCCCTTTGCTGATCACCCAGGAAGTGGTGCCATCGGCGGAGGTAATTGTTCGGGACACCCCCATGGCTCTATGGCTCTGGAGGAAGGAAAGAACTCGGAAGCGACCGGTCTGGGCGACAGCATTCACGCCCCCAGTCTTCCGGGTACGCCTGTCCCTGGCTCGTCCCCTCCTGACTACGATTCTCTGCCCCCTACGTCGCCTGGGGGTATTTTGGAAGGGTCGCTGGTATCCCCGGAGCACGGGCACTCCCTTGGAGGTGCCGCTACCGGAGACCCAGCCAGAGGATGCTGACGCTGCCGTGGCTAGGGCGGACCAGATCATGGCCGAGGTGGATGAGATGATGGCGGCTGGTAAGTCCCCCTCCCCCGCTCCCAGGTCTGGCAGTATTGTGGGGTCCATGTTGGAGGGCCTTGAGGATATCCGGTCCGGGAACACCCAGCCCCTCTTGTCACCTCTTCCCAGCGTGGACGGGTCCGAGGAACCTGACACTGTGGAGGATGTCCGGACTTGGATGAAAGATGAGATCGTGGAAACGGTCCCCATTATGTGGGTGGGACGTCGGTTCCATCGCTTGGAAAATGCGGTTCGGACCTTGACGGATATAGTCGGCCGGCAGGAGGAGGAAATTGCCACCTGAAAGGTAGGTTGGCCCCCGCCGTCGTTCCCCCCCTCTGTGACTCCTGAGTCCTCAGGGACTACCCCTGTTCCCCGCTCCTCGTCAGAGGGGTCTACTGAAGTCCCTACCAAGGGCCAGGTGCTGCTCCGGCGGCTCCTGCTACTAAAGCGTCCTTCGTGGACATGGTGAAGAAGATGGCATACGTGCCCAAACCCGCCGTCCCACTGAAGGCAAGACAGTTCCGGTTCGGCCCGCTTCGGCCTCCTCCCACAGCACCAGCAGTGGCAGCTCTTCCAGTGATGGGGGGGTGGTCCTGAAGGTGGAAAAGCTGCGGAGGGGAAGAGGGTGAGCTTTGACGATGAGGAGGAGAAGGAGGAGGGGTGAAGAAGAGGAGAGGAAGAGAGGCAGGCGCCTGAGTGGTGCTGCCAGGAGGAGAAGAAAAATGGCGGCTCAGGCCAGCCAGGAGGCATCGGCGACCCCGGCCAAGACTCAGGGGAAGACTACTACTGACGGACAGGCTACACCCCCCGCTGCTGCCGCCCAGTACCCACGGTGCAAACCCTTTCCGGGGCCAGGCGCCATCAGGAGGATCTACAACGTGGTGCCAAACCTGATCCCTCGCGACGCGACCCCTCCTCGCAGCGCCAGTCCAGGGCCACCACCGAAGCCGGCTCCACCCCAGTCCTCGCCTACCCCGGATGCTAGGGGAAGGCACATTACAATGCGGTTCGCCACCCGCAAGAAGTGGCCCTGCCAAGGGAGTGACGATCGAGGCCATCCGGAATCGTATCAACATCGTCTTGTCCAACTCGCCGAAGATTAGGGGTGTCAGCCCTTACGTTCGGGCTGGGCATATCGGAACGAGATTGGGTGTATCTTCCTCACCCTGGCGGCCCACTCTGCTGCTGAACTTGGAGACCGTCTTGACAAGGCCCGGCTGGCGCTGTTGAAGGAGCTTTCACTCCCGGAATTTGTTTTCCAGAAGGATGTGAAGAAGGTGAAGATCATGGTGACGTGTCCCCCTTTCGGACACTGGCCGTGCTCCATCTGGAAGGTTGACGGTGGATTGGGGAGCAGGCCTCGGATGGCTTGCGCACTGACTTGGAGCTAGTAATCCCGGCATAGTCACTGTGTCCCGCCCCGACATCATGGGTCCATTCATGCCATGAGGCAGGCCAACGCCGTGTCTTGCGGTATTCGTTTGTGGTGGAGGAGAATGAGCGCGGCTGGTGCTGGCTTAGGCTGGGCTGGTTGGCTGGGGCGGGTGGTGGCGGATTGGGAGGTTCGGGTACCCGGAATGTTAGGGTGTTTACCGAACCCGCACGGCGAAGGTTTTGGTAAGTGTTTGCAGGTGGGCCACTTTCAGGCCACCTGTGCCCTTCCTTCCCGGTGTCGTTTTGTTACGGGGAGCACCTGTCCAGAGAGCACATGTGTAAGGCTCTAGGTGTGCCCGGAGGCGTGGGGAGGCATGTGGGCACACCCGCAGGATGTGTTGGTTGTGCGATAGGACCGATCACTTTGCGGGATATGAGAGGTGTCCTGCCTTGAGAACTGACTCTAGGACTCCCGTGTCCTCCCCACCCGCGACGACGGCGGCCGATGCCGCGGCCTCATCGCCCGAAGTGCCAGTCGCTGGGAAAAAGGGACCTGAGAGGGGGGACGGCCACGACGCCGGAGCAGGGGACGGTCGCCAACTCCCAGGGTGGTGGAGGTGAGTAGTGATGAGGAAGAGGAGGATGTTCCGCGGGAGAAGTCCCAAGGCTAAGGGTAAGGAGCCTGAACGACCCCCCCCTTCCCCCTCCCCAAGCGCGGTATTTTGAAGAAGAACCCGTTCCCAAGAAGGGCGATGCTATGTGGTTCGCCTGGACTCTGAGGGTTTTAAGTGACTCTGGCCCCTGTGGCCCGAGCGGATCTGTCGAAGCCCCCTTTTAATGCGTATCACGGCGATAGCATTGAATGTGGGGAGGAGTGGCAGGAATCGGGCGCTGGCGTTTGATTTGTTTTCTTTTGTTGATTTATTTTTGTTTTGGAACCTCCGGTTGATTCGGGGACAGCATGTGCCGGTGGAGGTTGATGGTTGGGATTTGTTTTCCTTTGTTGTTGGATCGGGGGTGGAGGTGTTTGTTCGCTCGCATTTGTGTGGGCTGTTTGATGTGGTTGGGCATGGGGGCGCTTGTGCTCAGGTTGGGTTTTGGGAGAAGGGTGAGAAGAGGGTGCTTGCAGGCGTCTACATCCCACCTACCTACACACACCAAGGCCGAATATCAGTCAGGGCTGAGGGACGTCGGGGAACCGGATATCGCGTTTGGTGATTTCAATGCCAGACATCGAGATTGGGACCCACGGGCGGAGATGGCCAGGCAGGAACATTGCGGACGATGGTTGCGGGAATGGATGGCACCACGGTTGCTGAACATGGCTCAGCCTGACCGACCGACATTCCGCGACATATCAATGATAGACCTCTGCTTGTACCGACGGCCGTACCTAAAGCACAATACCTTGATGTGGTGGGCTGCGAACATGCCGCCCAGACTATTCGACTCCATGTGGACCTACCTGACAATCTCATGAGAAGGAGGCCTGCTTGGAAGAAGGCGGTGTGGGGGAAGGTTGGGAAGAACTGGACACCCTGAAAGAGGTGGATGATGAGCAGCTGTGGAGAGGAGTGAGAAGTGTGGTGGACGCACTCCCACGGGCTTCCGTTGGCAGAAGCCGTGCGAGTGGTGGACGCCTGAGTTGGAAAGGATGAGGCTGGATGTGGCCCGGCTGAAAAGATACTCCAAACGCACGGCGGAGCGGACGGAGGACTTTAAGCTGGCAAGGTGTGTTTACCGGGCTTGCCTGTTGAGGGCTCGTTCCGACCACATTAGGACCAAGCTGGCGGAAAGCAAGGACCCCGACATCTTCAGGCTGGCAAGAAAGTTGGAAGCCAAGCGCACGCTGCCCTCGATGGTGCGGTCAGACGGCTCCTTGGCTACCACGCACGCCGAGATCAGCGACCTGATTGCACAACAGCTTGATCCCGGTGACCCCGCCCGGTGGACTGAAAGTATGGTTGAGATGGACAGCGCCCAAGAGATGGAAACGGCGCTGGCGAGATCTCCCACAAACACGGGCCCCGGCGAAGATGATATTGGTTATCCCTTCTTAAGGTTTTGGAAAAGGAGGGATGCCACGACATTACGACGCCTCGTCGACTACGGGCTGCGACATGACATTCCGGACTGGCATAGGGCCGAGGTAGTGCTCATACCCAAGCTCGACAAGCCGGGTATGATGTTGTCAAATCCTGGCGCATGATACACCTACTACTCCCGACCACGGCTAAGGTGGCGGAGAGGGTGGTGCTGCTCCGGCTAGCCGCTGTCTGGACCTCGGCGAGACACAGTTCGGCTCCCGTAGGAGGCGGGGTGTCCATGATGCCATGGCGGTCGTTCAGGAATTCCTGCGCCATAATGAGGGGTACAAACGTCTGATTCTGTCAATGGACGTGGAGGGAGGGTTTGACAACATTGACATCAACCTCCTGTCAGATTTCCTGGTGGCCCGGGGGTGCCCTCCCACCTGTGTCAATGGGTTCGGAGATGGACAGGTTGTCGGTCTATTCGCTTCCGTTCAATGGGTGTGTTTCCCGGGTGTACCATGTTAGCAAGGGGGTTCCCCCAGGGGTCACCGCTTTCCCCCTTTCTGTTCGGTGCTTATTCTTACGTGGCCGACATTTCACACCGCGGATGCGTTACTCCCCTGGTGTCCGGCATTTGGTGGCCTCATATGTTGATGACGGGGTCATCATGGTTGCAGCTGACTCCTTTGATGCTGCCCGATACCATGCTGGGGAATTGTTGCGCGACTGTGACCGTATTGCGCGAGACAGGGGAATGGGGTTTAGTGCGTTGAAGACGCAGTGGATTGGGTTTGGTGATAGGGCGTGGGAAGGAATGGAATTGTTGGGAGAAATAGTGTTGCCATCTGAGGACCTGCGGGTTCTTGATATAGGTTCAATGTATTTCTTAACTTTTCTTCTCATGTACGTTATTGGTTGGATAGGGGGTTGGGGTGAGGAGGAGGATTGCGGCGCTGGGAAGGAGGTTTGGGAGTGTTGGGGGGTTTGGGGCGTGGGAGACTTACCGTTTGGTGCAGGCAGCCTACCTTCCGACCGTCTACTACGGACTTGAGTTTGTAACCGACTACCCGTCGTATGTGAAGCAGATTCAGGTCCACGTCAACGATTGCCTCCGCTCAGTTTCCGGACTCCCATGAAGCTGGCCAACAACATTTTGCTAGCAGATATGGGGTTACGCCTGTCGCTATTCAGGGCAGGTACCTACACGGAGGTGCTACAGCCGGTTCATCAATTACCGATATTGCGAGGATCATCCTTGGTTCGGGCAGATCAGGCTGGACTGGAAGGAGGAGGGTATGGTGGCCCACCGACAGCATTCGGACAAGGTGCTTTCCTACCGTCCCACGGTACGATCGGGAAAGGGAAGGAAACCATGGCCCTCAGACACGCGGGGAAGTCAAGGAGCTCAGTGGCGGCTCGGATCTGGTGGTGTACACTGACGGGTCCAAGATGGCCGAGGGTGCTGGTGTCGCTTGGGCCGCGTTCGCACGGGGGCTTCGCTTAGGATAGGGGGGTTCGGTGCCACACTCCTGGAGCATCGTCGAATGCGAACTGTTTGCCGTGTCTGTGCCTTGCGGGAGGTCAGTGGTTTGTGTGAGGGACGGGAGTACATGTGTTTCTGGATTGCGTCCCCGCCCTGCTTCTGATTGAGAACATGTTGCCCGAGGGGGACTCGGCTGAGATGTGGGAAGTCATGGCACCTTTGATGGAGGCTGTACGCCCACGCTTTGGCTGGGTCCGGGACACATGGGCATCCAGGGCAACGAGCTGGTCGACAGGAAGGCCAAGGAGAGTACACGCCTGCCGCTGCAGCCATTCCGGTGGGAAGGGGTCAGCTTTGGTATAGGGCACGCTGCGTTGGCCCGTGAGTTGAGAAAAGAGGAATGGGAGGCCTGGCATGTCAATGAAGGCCATGGGTACTATGCTCGTGGACCTAAGGCTCCCAGACACCTTCGCGGGCTGACAAGGATGGATTCCTATGTGTTGACTAGGATTCGCAGTGGTACCGGCCTGGTCGGGCATGACGATTGTGAGGGACGTGAGGAGAGGCATCATTGGACTTCTTGCCCACGGTACAGTTGGAAACGGCCGGCTATGGAGGACTTGTTCAAGGACTCGGCAGTCGCGGGATGGAAGGACTGGTGGTTGGACACGGGTGGCTGGGACTGGGGATCCCCCGTCATATTAAGGAGGTGGACGGGGAGTTGGTGGTCGCAGGTAACCCGTTTGATGGTACACTGACGGTGGAGAGGGACGGGAGGCGAGTGTGCATAGGGACGCCTGATACTTGTTTGCGGTGCGAAAGAAACATCCTGGGGGGAGTGCGTGCTTCCGAGTAAGCATCTTCCCACCAAGTGGTTCTTTCCTTCCGAACTCGGTCGCTACGCGCTGTCCGAGCTGCAACATGGCGATTACCTACCAAGGCACCTCCACACGGCCCTCCTTCTCTACTCACTTCGATAACAACCCGGGGCTGCCTCTCGGCGAGCCTTGACCAGTTTTGGCAGCGGCACTGGCTTGACTGGGACGACCTCGCGCTTTCCTCGGACGGCCGTCGTACTCAAGTGGGCTGGGTTGTTTGGGTTTATCGAACTGGAACGGTGCCCCTTTTGCGACCAGCGGCGGATTGCTGGGAAGGTTAATAGGATGGGGGAGCACTATCGGAAGAAGCGTGGATGTTGGGACAGACTGTATGTTTCCTTTGTTGAGTATGTTGATGAGATTGTGTTGGGGCGGATAGTTGTGTTGGTATGTTGTTGGTGGTTGGTTGCGGGAAGGGGAGACGCGTTAATCCGGGTGTCGCTAGTCGACATGAGCGCCCGTGAGCCCTTTAGGTAGTGATTTTTGGATTTATGTTTGGGAGGAGCGGTTGCGGGACGGGATTGCGCCCGTGGTAGTGTATTTTAGTTTGTGATTTTGGGGCGAGGGGGACTGGTCGTATGCCGGAGTCGGCGGTACTAGTATAAATAAATTAGATTGAATGTTCTAAGTAATTTCCTTACTTCTATCTTCGCTCCGCCTCGGTAGCGAGCTTCAACCTCACGCAACGCATTTCTTTCGCCTACTCACGATAACTTCATCGATTTACATCCATCGTTTTTTCATCTTCGTTTGTCGGGCGGTTGGGTGATAGAATATTGTTCTCTCGCTTGAGAAGGTGTTCCAGAGGGAGATATCCGTGGTTGATCCCGGTAGTCTCTGGACACAGGCTTGAGTGAGGATGGCGACTTCGTCTGCCTCCTCCTCCACGGACTCTGTCCCCAACTCGCGGATGTCGTCCCCCGTTCGATCGACTCCAACCCCTCCTCCTCCTCGCTTGAGACGGCTCGCGTCGCCTTGTCTCTCGCGCCCGTTTCTGAGGCTGTCCGTGGCCTCATTCCTACAACTACACGGTCGTACGCTGCGCCTGGCGGGGATTACAGTTTTCTGTCCTTCGCCCATGAACATGGCTGCCCCAACGCGGTGAACCCGGCGTTGGATGATTGGTGAGGGGGTCGGTTGCTGCAACCGCCCCTGTCACGATGAAAGAGGTGGAGTCTTTTTTGAAGGGTTGCCTGTTTGGGAAGGGGTGTCCAGCCACCTGTGGCTTGGACAACGCCTCTACCACAGGCCTCTTCAATCGGTTTAACTCCGATCACGGTTCGGTGTACACACCGACCGTGCCCACCCCCTCTCCTCCCACCGACTCGCAGGTTATCATCCCGGAGTCATCCCTCCTCCCGCCGCCAAGCAAGGCTCGACCACCACCGCTACGGTTGAGGCCAGCTCATGGTCCACCTCTCCCTCCGCCCATCGAGCGGCGTTCGATAGGAATGTGGCTCGGGATCGCGCTAAGCGAGCCTCCACTGCCTCCACCCCCCCTCTTTTTGTCCGGGCTGTCTTCTGCTGCGAAAAAGCCCTCTACACTACTGGGAAGTTCAAGCTGGACGACCCTGCCGACGAGACTACGCCCTATGCCCCCCCGGCAAAGGGAACGCTACGCCGTGCCCGCTCCTCTTCCCCCCGCAAACGCGCCGCCCGGCCCCCAGTCCCTTCTTTGAGCCCCGGTTCATGAAGGCGATTGATGTCGACGAAGGTCGGAAAAAAACAGATTGTCCCGGATGAGGAATTTTCCCATCTCCTGGACACCCACCGGAAGCGCCTGGCCCCCCCCGCTAGTTCCTTCCACCATTGAGGATTCCCCCCCCCTCGTCCCCCCTTTGCTGAATCACCCAGGAAGTGGTGCCATCGGCGGAGGTAATTGTTCGGGACACCCCCATGGCTCTGGAGGAAGGACGGAACTCGGAAGCGACCGGTCTGGGCGACAGCATTCACGCCCCCAGTCTCCGGGTACGCCTGCCCTGGCTCGTCCCTCCTGACTACGATTCTCTTCTCTGCCTCCCACGTCGCCTGGGGGTATTTTGGAAGGATCACTGGGTATCCCCGGAGCACGGGCACTCCCTTGGAGGTGCCGCTGCCGGAGACCCAGCCAGAGGATGCTGACGCTGCCGTGGCTAGGGCGGCCAGATCATGCCGAAGTGGATGAGATGATGGCGGCTGTAAGTCCCCCTCCCCCGCTCCCAGGTCTGGCAGTATTGTGGGGTCCATGTTGGAGGGCCTTGAGGATATCCGGTCCGGAAACCCCAGCCCCTCCTGTCACCTCTTCCCAGCGTGGACGGGTCCGAGGAACCTGACACTGTGGAGGATGTCCGGACTTGGATGAAAGATGAGATCGTGGAAACGGTCCCCATTATGTGGGTGGGACGTCGTTTCATCGCTTGGAAATGCGGTCCGGACCCTGACGGAGATAGTCGGCCGGCAGGAGGAGGAATTGCCGCCCTGAAAGGTAGGTTGGCCCCCCCGCCGTCGTTCCCCCTCGTGACTCCTGAGTCCTCAGGGACTACCCCTGTCCCCGCTCCTCGTCAGAGGGGTCTACTGAAGTCCCTACCAAGGGCCAGGTTGCTGCTCCGGCGGCTCCTGCTGCTAAGCTCCTTCGTGGACATGGTGAAAAGATGGCATACGTGCCCAAACCCGCCGTCCCACTGAAGGACAAGACAGTTCCGGTTCGGCCCGCTTCGGCGGCCTCCTCCCACAGCACCAGCAGTGGCAGCTCTTCCAGTGATGGGGGGTAGTCCTGAAGGTGGGGAAAGCTGCGGAGGAGAAGAAGGTGAGCTGGTGGATGAGGAGGAGAGGAGGATGGAAAGAAGAGGGAGAGGAAGAGAGGCAGGCGCCTGAGTGGTGCTGCCAGGAGGAGGAGAAAGATGGCGGCTCAGGCCGCCAGGAAGCATCGGCGACCCGGGCCAAGACTCAGGGGAAGACTACTACTGACGGACAGGCTACACCACCCCCCCGCTGCTGCCCCCAGTACCCAGGTGGAAACCTTTCGTCGGGGCCAGGCGCCATCAGGAGGATCTACAACGTGGTGCCAAACCTGATCCCTCGCGACGGCCCTCCTCGCAGCGCCAGTCAGCAGGGGCCCCACCAACCAAGCCGGCTCCACCCCAGTCCTCGCCTACCCCGGATGCTAGGGGAAGGCACATTACAATGCGGTTCGCCACCCGCAAGGAAGTGGCCCTACCGGAGGGAGTGACGATCGAGGCCATCCGGAATCGTATCAACATCGTCTTGTCCAACTCGCCGAAGATTAGGGGTGTCAGCCCTTACTTCGTGCGTGGGTGGGCATATCCGGAACGAGATTGGGTGTATCTTCCTCACCCTGGCGGCCCACTCTGCTGCTGAACTTGGAGACCGTCTTGACAAGGCCCGGTTGGCACTGTTGAAGGAACTTTCACTCCCGGAATTTGTTTTCCAGAAGGATGTGAAGAAGGTCAAGATCATGGTGACGGGTGTCCCCCTTTCGGACACTGGCCGTGGCTCCATCTGGAAGGTTGACGATGGATTGGGGAACAGGCCTCGGATGGCTTACGCACTGACTTGGAGCTAGGGAATCCGGCATCGTCACCGTGTCCCGCCCCGACATCATGGGGTCCATTCTGCCATGAGGCAGGCTAACGCCGTGTCTTGCGGTATTCGCTTTGTGGTGGAGGAGAATGAGGCGGCTAAGGCTGCTTTGGAGGCTGGGAGGATCTGGCTTCGGGGGGTACCCGGAATGTTAGGGTGTTTACTGAACACCGTACGGCGAAGGTTTGTGGTAAGTGTTTGCAGGTGGGCCACTTTCAGGCCACCTGTGCCCTCCCTTCCGGTGTCGGTTTTGTTACGGGGAGCACCTGTCCAGAGAGCACATGTGTAAGGCTCTAGGGTGCCCCGGAGGCGTGGGGGAGGCATGTGGGCACACCCGCAGGATGTGTTGGTTGTGCGATAGGACCGATCACTTTGCTGGGTATGAGAAGTGTCCTGCCTTGAGACTGACTGACCTAGGACTCCCGTATCCTCCCCACCACGCGACGACGGCCAGGCCAATGCCGCAGCCTCATCATCCGAAGTGCCAGTCGCTATGGAAAAGGGACCTGAGAGGAGAAGACGGCCACGAGCGCCGGAGCAGGGGGGCGGTCGCCAACTCCCAGGGTGGTGGAGGTGAGTAGTGATGAGGAAGAGGAGGATGTTCCGGGGAAAAGTCTGCCAAGGCTAAGGGTAAGGAGCCTGAACGACCCCCCCCCTTCCCCTCCCCCAAGCGCGGTATTTTGAAAAGAAACCGTTCCCAAGAAGGGCGATGCTATGTGGTTCGCCCTGGACTCTGAGGTTTTTTAAGTGACTCTGGCCCCTGTGGCCCGAGCGGATCTGTCGAGCCCCCTTTTAATGCGTATCACGGCGATAGCATTGAATGTGGGGAGGAGTGGCAGGAATCGGGCGCTGGCGTTTGATTTGTTTTCTTTGTTGATTTTTTTTTGTTTTGGAACCTCCGGTTGATTCGGAGGGACAGCATGTGCCGGTGGAGGTTGATGGTTGGGATTTGTTTTCCTTTGTTGTTGGATCGGGGGTGGAGGTGTTTGTTCGCTCTTGCATTTGTGTGGGCTGTTTTTGATTGGTTGGGGCATAAGGGTGCTTGTGCCAGGTTGGGTTTGGGAGAAGGGTGAGAAGAGGGTGCTTGCGGCGTCTACATCCCACCTACACACACCAAGGCCGAATATCAGTCAGGGCTGAGGGACGTCGGGGAACCGGATATCGCGTTTGGTGATTTCAATGCCAGACATCGAGATTGGGACCCACGGGCGGAGATGGCCAGACAGGAACATTGCGGACGATGGTTGCGGGAATGGATGGCACCTCGGTTGCTGAACATGACTCAGCCTGACCGACCGACATTCCGCGACATATCATGATAGACCTCTCTGCTTGTACCGACGACCGTACTACAGCACAAGTACCTTGATGTGGTGGGCTGCGAGCATGCCGCCCAGACTATTCGACTCCATGTGGACCTACCTGACAATCTCATGAGAAGGAGGCCTGCTTGGAAGAAGGCGGTGTGGGGGAAGGTTGGGAAAGAGCTGGACACCCTGAAAGAGGTGGATGATGACAGTTGTGGAGAGGAGTGAGAAGGTGGTGGATGACGCACTCCCACGGGCTTCCGTTGGCAGAAGCCGGTGCGAGTGGTGGACGCCTGAGTTGGAGAGGATGAGGCTGGATGTGGCCCGGCTGAAAGATACTCCAAACGCACGGCGGAGCGGACGGAGGACTTTAAGCTGGCAAGGTGTGTTTACCGGGCTTGCCTGTTGAGGGCTCGGTTCGACCACATTAGGACCAAGCTGGCGGAAAGCAAGGACCCCGGACATCTTCAGGCTGGCAAGAAAGTTGAGCCAAGCGCACGCTGCCCTCGATGGTGCGGTCCGACGGCTCCTTGGCTACCACGCACGCCGAGATCAGCGACCTGATTGCACAACAGCTTGATCCTGGTGACCCGCCCGGTGGACTGAAAGTGTGATTGAGATGGACAGTGCCCAAGAAATGGAAACGGCGCTGGCAGATCTCCCACAAACACGGCCCCGGCGAGGATGATATCGGCTATCCTTCCTAAGGTTTTGGAAGAGGAGGGATGCCACGACACTGCGACGCCTCGTTGACTGGGGCTGCGACATGACATTCCGGACTGGCAAAGGGCCGAGGTAGTGCTCATACCCAAGCTCGACAAGCCGCGGTATGATGTTGTCAAATCATGGCGCATGATACACCTACTCCCGACCACGGCTAAGGTGGCGGAGAGGGTGGTGCTGCTCCGGCTAGCCGCTTGTCTAGACCTCGGCGAGACACAGTTCGGCTCCCGTAGGAGGCGGGTGTCCATGATGCCATGGCGGTCGTTCAGGAATTCCTACACCATAATGAGGGGTACAAACGTCTGATCTGTCAATGGACGTGGAGGGAGGGTTTCGACAACATTGACATCAACCTCCTGTCAGATTTCCTGGTGGCCCGGGGGTGCCCTCCAACCTGTGTCAATGGGTTCGGGGTGGACAGGTTGTCGGTCTATTCGCTTCCCGGTTCAATGGGTGTGTTTCCCGGTGTACCATGTTAGCAAGGGTTCCCCAGGGGTCACCGCTTTCCCCCTTTCTGTTCGGTGCTTACGTGGCCGACATTTTTCACACCCCGCGGATGCGTTACTCCCCGGGTGTCCGGCATTTGGTGGCCTCATATGTGGATGACGGGGTTATCATGGTTGCGGCTGACTCTTTTGATGCTGCCCGATACCATGCT